>VXBA01003293.1:1550080-1576794 GCA_013399895.1 Serilophus lunatus
CGTGGCTTGACTCAGCCCACCTCCATCGGCATTGGAGCCACACGAGCACAACTACAGGTTGAAAGCTTCCCCAAATAACATCCCAGGTTGGGGGGGGAGAACCTTTCACTGTGTTGTGTTTTTCAGAGATTCCAAGGGCTGGGAGTTGGCTACCATCAGAGAGGGAGACTAAAGAGAAAGTGGCTCTTCCTTTCCACTGCTTCTCTGTGGCCAGTTTGGCTGGCCTTTGAAAGCAGTTCCCTTATTCCTTTTTTTTCTTAGTTTTCCTTTTTGTGGTTTTGCTGGGTGCTTGTTTTTTGTGTTGAGTCTGGGGTTCCCTAAACTGTGTTTCCTTTGAGCTCCAGACAAATAAAGTGTTTCGCTGTTGTCACATTCTGTCATTCTTCTCGTCACTATTAAGAGTGCCCCCTAGTTAATATTGTGGTGCTTAAACCACCACACATATCCACTCAATCTACTTTAGAGTTCAAATTAAAAAACTACTCACCTAGGTTGACAACGTTCACACAGATATATGTCAGGAATATGCTGTCTGTCAATTCCCATGCAGTCAATGTGCTGCCAGACACTTTCAGGAAAAAACAAAACAAAACTTGTAAGTAGAGTTTTAAAAACTGTGTGCACAACACACACACACAGAAAGAAAGCTGCTCTTTTTTTTCTCCATCATTACTCAGATTGAATACTGCCTAAAACTACATCTCAATCACAGTCTTTATCATCACTCTGCTGGCTGACTCGTTTTCTCTCTTGGAACTTTTTCTCTAAAAATAAAATGGTAAATTATCACAATACAAGAAAAATACCCTCAGCAAACGTTTTGTTTTGAAACAAACGGGTTTAATTTTCTTTTATATATAGAATATACAAAAATATATGGTTTGATTTACTTATAAATTTTAAGAGAACATAATAAAGGTAAGTTTCTATACATACACCTGGCATGACTGGTAGTACTGTTGCTTTAACTGCTTCCCACAGCCAGGGAAGAGAGGCTGCTTGCTGAAGGTGAACCTAAAACAGTTTATGCTCATCCCCACACTTCTAGAAGGATGAGGGACACAAAAATTGTTATCTTCCCACTTGTGAATTTACCAGAACGCTTTCCAACTCGTCACACAGAATCTCTTCCTCAAAGGAAGCAGTCCCTAACTGCTGACTGCCTACAACTGCACTGCTGGCAGAATATATTAACACATTTCAAATTAAGGGACAAGGTTATCAGGATCAAGGACATTGGGAAATGACCAACAAGCTCGATATGTAAGCAGACAGAAGAACAGAGCTCAAATTAGTGCTTTAATTAGCTGTAACAATCACTTTATAATTACATGAAGATCTAAAATTCCAGCAGCATCCATGAAACATACTGGGTATAAAAACACAGGCTAATATTGAGCAGAAACATGAAATTTATCTTCTGCTATTTTTCCAACACCAAGTATTTAACAGCAGTCTTCTATCAGACTATGACCAAGTTGGTGCTTAAGCATAATGACTAAAGTTTAAACATTTAACTTCAGCTTCTCCTGTTAAGAATCTAGGTTAGTCTTTTCATACTTATTAAAATTCTTACAACTGCATCCTTTGAGAATTAAAGGGCTCTTATCAGAAAGACAATGCACAGAAAAACCAGTATTTGAGATGCTCCTTTTGTATTATCTTGCATCCTTCCAGTTACTTGATTCACATATACACAATTCACCGAGATGTTTATTACTCAGTATATGCAGATTAAGAAATCCCTATGTCTTTATTTTGCCATACTAATAAATAACCTAACAAAATATCAAGAGACATGTCTTTCAGAGGGAAAGAAGATGTACCTTTACTAACCAGTAACGCATAAGCAAAAGCATGAACAAATTAATGAGCAGTCAGGGCAGACTGGAATAAACGATGAAATACTGGCCTTAATCAACTATGTTGCCTATTAGAAAACCACACAACCTTCAAACACTTTTTAGAAGGGAGCAAATTTCCTGTGACTCGACATAATTAAAACACCACTTAGTTACACTTACTTTCAGTGCAGCTTGAATACCTAAGCAATTCCTACCTTTTAATGATTTTAGTATTCATTACCTGCATTTGTCACAACAGATCATATATCCATCATCATGTGTAAAGCCACAAATGCATCTGGTAATATCAGTTCCATAGCTTCCATCCTCTGATGTACTGATGGTTGTAGCACTGGAGGTTTCATCGAAGTTGGGAGTGGTAAATATCCCTACTTCATTCTTGCTTATAAGCACGGATGGAGGAGGAGAAGCTGGAGGCGTTGGAGGAGGCCGAGCACCATAGTTATGGTCCTAGGTTTTTGTTAAAAGACAAGTTTGAACAACTCATAAATGCTCATACACTGACAGTTATTCAAGCCAAAGTGTAAGAATTCACTTGGCAAAAAACTTCGGACATTTATTTTTTAGTAAAAGCTTAAAATTTTATTTCTGTCAACTTTTCAACTATGTTCTGCATTGAAGTGCACCATGTTCTGTATTCTACTTCTAACCAACCAGCTTTACTCAAATTACCCAACTCCCAGTAAGATATAGAAATATGAGCATGAATCAGTTTTTCCACTTAAGAACAGCAGATTTTACATAATATATTCTGTACAGAATTAGCTCAAAACTTACTGCATAGGGCAAACCAATGTAACTGTGTGAGTGCGAGCTGCTGGTATACAACTGGTGTGGATAACTGTTCGATTTTTCAACTACCACAGGGCTAGCTTCTACAGATTCTGGTCTGCAAGGCAAAAGAGACAGATGAAGAACAAATTCAATTAATATGTAATTTAATAAACTGGAGGTACTTGCTGCATGGCTTCTAATTAATTCCCTGCTGATTCCATTTAAAGGAGCATGTAGGGGTGGGAACAAACTTGCACCCCCCGCCCCTCTCACAACCTCCACCCAAAAAAAACCCCAAAAATGAAACACAAAACTAAGAGTGGTAACAGGAAAACAATCCACCCTGAGCAGTAACAGAATCAGCAGGAAGGAATTCTGGCCCCATGATTCCAGGCACTGCTCACAGACAGACAGAGCCCTGCAGTGACACACAGTGGCAGGGCCAGGGCACCACTCGCTCCTGCTGTTCCTACAAGCACAAATCCTAACTAGGGCAAACCTGTCTAGACAAGGCAGTTTCTATCCATTTACCTTTAAACAAAAAGAAAAAAAAGATTTTGTAATCAAAGGTAGTGCCATCTTAAATATAAAAGTATGTTTTATATGCATTAAACCACAACACAAAAGACAGGAGAGATAAAGGAACACTAAAATTGGAAGATCCATTTGAGCACGAAAAATTGTGCCTTCATTACCTTTCTTCAGCAGTCACATTCAAGTGTGCATGCAAGCATACGCTCATGACTGAGTGAACCTGCAGCTTTTCCGCTGCACCATATGATTCAATCACACCACGACAAATGAATCCAGGTTACCTGAAGTGAGTTTCTTACATTGAAAGGCACAGCAAAATACCAACATCTAAAACTGAACTGGCCTTGACTCACACCACAAATCAGGCCTGGTTCACTTTTCTAACTGTATTTTTATTATGAGTGAAGTCTATTTCCCATCACTTGTACTTACTAATTCCTTGAGCTGATTTTTAGAATCAACTTCGTATTTCTGAATATTAAATCAAAATAGACATTGGTGCTTTTTTGTTGCCATGAAGCGATACTAGGCTTGATTCCAAAGGACACCAGCAACTTCCACTTGTTGGTAAACTTTTTTGTAAAAATATAATTCATCATTAGCTTTCTGAAAATAAAATACAGTATTTTCACATCTATTTGAAAGCTTCCCCCTGGTGGTTTTAGTGACCCATTTCTTCCTATGAGCTTTCCTCCATGTGAGATTATGACATGGTAAAATTGTTTAAAATGTTAAAAGTGGTACCAGGTGAAGACTTTAGTTTCTAGAGCCCAGAGAAAACAACTTTTTGAAAGGATTCATGTCTCCAACAGTCATCAGCTGCCATTATGAGAGAGAGTGAGCAAACAAATCATATGAAGTTAAAGACAACTTCTGACTAGTATGAGACAAAACAACTCTGACAACACTGACTCTTCGTTACCTCATAAACCCAGAAAAATCCTCACTTACTCTCTTAGACCCATTCACAACTTGAAAATGTGGTTGATTTATTCAGTTTGTTGGAACTAGCTTCTAGAAGCAGCTCAGAACTTGCCAGGTTCATCAAACCCATGACCAAAAAGAAAACAGGTGACAAAGCTGTGCCTTTTCAACCAATTTGCCTTTCCCTATTTACCACCACAACACATCTGTGTGGTAACCATACATCTTTTCTGTCATCCAGTTAATCCTTCTGATGACCCAGCCAATCAAAATGCCAAGGCATGAGGCATTAGCTGAGCATCCATCATGGCTGGGACAGTAAAAGAGAGCCCTGGCCACCGCACTGCTTCACATCATGCCCTGGATGGCACAAGCAGTAGCACAGTTACTGTTTTCCACTCTGCATTCAGTGCTCAGCCTTGCTCTTGCTGAGAAATAATCAGTTTTTAGAGCAAGAATGGTTACTGGTACAGGACAGGCAGGGGGAATTCTGGTACAATCCATCCCTCAGCAATGCTACAAGTAATTTAAGAGAATTTCCTTCATTAAAAATAATTATTACTGTGACCTGAATTCTGGCTACTTCCACACAGGAACATCCAGTGAAGTGTCCTATAAAGAGAGGTCTGTATTTCATCAACTGACTCTAAAAACTGAAGAGATACTCTAAATCTCTTGCAAAATATGAAGCAAGACAGTACACTCCACTCTCTAAATAAATTTCTACCTACTCCAGCAATCTATAAACCACTCAAGAAAGTTCAATGCTTAGAGATGTAACAGTTGTGGGAAGCAGAAACAATAAGTTCCCGAGACAAAATACAGAAAATATGCATTTATCTCAAACTATTTTAACACTCATGGAAACAGATTCAAGGTTAAAAGGTTAGTAAGGAGAAAGTACAGGTTTACTTGAACAAGGAAAATCAGAAAAATGGTAGGACAAAAATCAAATGACACAGAAAGGCATTTAAGTCTTTGTATTAAAATTGTTGCAACATAAATGAAAATTTAGAGCAGAATCAGCTTATCCAAGGAGGCATGGATACTTTGAATCATAAGAGATGCTCACTAGAGCTCTGAATGTAATTGTTGCTGTTCCATTTATCCACTGCACTGGAGTGTGGAAGGAAACCAAGAACCAAGGGAAGGAGGTGACAGAGCATTCACTGAAGCCATAAATTAACCACTGTAATTTTCCTTTACACTCAATAGGAAAGTGATTAGATCCCATGAGCAGCACAGAATGATTTCTCCAGAGAACCAAAGAGGTAAATCTGGCAGAGAGGTCACCGAAATCCTGTTCTGCCAACCACGTGCATGGCCCTAAAACAGAAAACACGCCCTCCATGCATCACCTGTTCCAAGCTCAAGCCCTTTTTCTGAAAGGGGCATCTCAGAACTGGACAGTTTTGTGAAGGCATGTCTCTTGGCAAAACATTTAATTATACAATTATTAAAGCAGTAAATACCACTTAATTTAAAAATAAAATTTTAAATTTTGGGGGGGGTGAAGTAGCAGGGCCCAACAGCAAGGCACAAACTACCTCCAATAGACACCCCCCTAATTTCACTATTTGCCTTCTTATAAGCACCCCAAAAAGCAAGTTTTTCTTCCTGAGAACTGTAAGCATTCAACTCTATGAAAACACTACAGGGTTTTCCTTTGTATAATAATATTTTCTCAAATCATTTAAAAATCCAAAGATGGCTGTATTTTTAAACAAGGAAAACCCGCAGAGATTTTTCATCCTGCAAGTCAAACTGGTGTTGTGGGCCATTTCTGCGTGTTTCCAGCAGATGGCGGCAGTGAGAAACTGAAAGCACTTTACAAAACCCAGTCCCTACAGGCTCACAGTTCACCTTGTTAAGGGAAACAACTGTCAGCGAGTCGAAGCCAAGTAAATTCTTCCCTCAAACGTGATCTTCCTCAACCCATTCCTATTAAATATTGCTTTGTTTCTGACCATTTAATAGTTTTAAAAAGAAGGCACGCCATTTTTGGCTAATACCCAGAACACAATCAGTCCTTAGAATTTGGGGCAATTTACCACTTCTATAAAAATGCAGGTATTCAAATGGGAAACAAAATCTCACTAAAACTTAAGTTCTCAAAGGCAAGTGGATATCCAAGCTCTGGGCTATGGAAACTGAGCTGACACCACTTCCTGAAAACATGCCCATGCTCCAGATGGAACACTTGCTTCAGAAATATCAGCCTAACATCTGCCAGTTTGACAGGTCTAATTCTCAAGGAGTTCAGGTTTGTTTTCTGTTTGCACCAGCACACCTGAGCAGTACCTGGCTGAAGGCCACCTCAGGTAGATGAATACAATATATTTTGTAAGAGAAACAGTATTTTCTGTTTCACTTACTCTAACTGAGCACATCTCACAGGCTTCAAAATCAGAATAACGAACCAAGCACTGCTTCTCTACCGGGGAGTTGGTTCTGCTCCTTAAGCACTTTGTAGCAGGCCCTGCAAGTACAGGCTGGCCCCACACCACCTCTACTTAAAAGGTTACAACAACCCTCATGATTTTTTTTCTGGACAGTGAACTCCAACACAGGGATCTACACCGGGATTCTGAGGTTTCTTACGAGCCCTTCTCTCCAAAAAACACACAGATACTAAAACCAGAAAACCAGCACTACCCAGGGCATTTCACAAGGGCTTAGGCTCATGCTCTAAGCTACACTAGTGTTCTGTGGAGTAGGTAAGCACATTGTGAACCTTCCAAAATGGCTGGTTCTGCTTTACTATTACAAGGTCCTTACCAGACAGAAGTCACATAATTTCATCTTTAGTAAGATCTACAAATTAAAGCAAAATATGTGTGTTCTGAGTAGGATGGCACTAAGATGATCTATTGGAGATCCCACTTAAGTGCACATAAGATAAGGGACTATTTCACCCAATTTTTAAGATGTTTGAACCTTTTAGTAAGTTGTTCTACACACAGTTACTGCCTACAACTGTTTAAGTAATATGTGAAACTATTAATGACAAACTATCCACTTTTTTAACAGGCTTCTGCCTGGCTTCAAAGCACAAGGCAAAATGTCTCAGCATTAAGAGACTGTACTGAACAAAGGGCTTTTCCCTGGGCTCCTCCTGCAGAATGTGATTTGCCACTCCCCCATTCTTGTGTTTGCTCATGCTTCTGCAACTGATGAAGCAACACCAGATCTGTCAGTCACAGTGGAGAAATTCCAACTCCTCCCTCTTGGGAAAACCCCAGAACTTGCTCAAAGCCCTTCTGTGACTGTTATTAACACAACCTACATCCAACGTGCTACTCTCTGGAAGAGAATGCACAAAAAAGACTCCCAGGTCAATCGGAAATATGGTGACAGAAAATACAGCCGTGCGAGCTCGTAGGTTGGGGACACACCTTTGTCACACTTCTTGAGACAGTGACATGGCTTTTGAATCGGTGTGAGCCAGTCATGAGCCACTGCACTTATTTCAGCCTAAGTCCAGCACAAGTTACCAGAATGAATCCAACTGGCAACAGTCACTCAGCATCTGAAGAAAAGCAGCTCCTAACTGGGTCGCTCTGCCACAGTATCAAGCAAATAACACACTGTGAACTCTATCTTGTTTATACTGACAACTATATTTATTTATTTTAATTTCAGCATGGCATGCTGTGTCTGCAGGGAATGTCAGCACCCTCGGGAATCATGACCTTCTCTAAACATTAAAAGAAGGACACAGGAAAAATAACGAAAAGAGTTGTGAGCACTTTATTGAAGTTAAATTTTCTGCACCAAGGTGGCTGAGGGCTCTGATACAGAGAGATAAAATAACATTAAAAATTTAACGTGACAAAAAACTTTGAACTGCAAATTCTTGCTTCTCTTCAGATAAATGGTGCAAACAGAATAGCCTCATATGTAACTGGAAACAAAGGAGAGAAAATTCCCTTTTAAAAGCTGCTTAGGAGCTCTTTCTTTCAAAGTTTGGAAGCAAACCACTTGCTTCTTAAACAGAGCAGTCTTACTTAGCACATGTTCCCAAGCAAAGACTGTATAAGCTACTAAAATTTGTGCTATCCCATACACTTGTTCAATTTTTTATTGTAAAAAATCTCATTTACGTAAAATAGAAGTCTAATCCATTTTTTTTCAGTATCTAATATAAGCAAATGGATGTTTCTGACAACCAAAGATAGGGAGCCTTTAACATCACTACAGAAAGGCTCAGAGGAAGAAGATTAACACTACCTCAAGTGGCTGAAAACCTCCCAAACCAAACTCTATTCATATAAATGATGAATTTAACATTTTTGCTAGGAAATTCATGTTGGGATTTTTCACATGTATATGCAAAGTATACAAGATCATCTGGGGCTTATACAAACCCTCTTGGATCTTCAAATTTGGTAGCTTTTGACACCCATCTCTCCTTCTCCAAAAAACTTGCCAATTCTACACTCAACTAACGCAAAAGCAAGTCAGTGATCATCAATACCTGAAGTTTAGCTCATTAATACTCTACAGCACACAATAGAAGAAAATGAACATCACAAAAAACACACACGTACCAAAAAAAAGCCTCCCACAAAACAAACAACCCCCCCTCCCATAAGTTACCCTCACAGAAATTCACTCTACTTCTTTCATGCTAAGGCAGAGTTTACTGAATTCAGGATTTCATTGGCTCTTTGTAATCCTTCATACAGTTATTAACTAAATAAATAACAGTTATTAACTAAATAAATAACAAGTGAATTTCTATTGGCTTTTTTATTTAGAAATAACTTTGTGAAGACATGGGATTAGCTATTAAACTAGACCTTCAATTTTCACAAATAAAGGCACCTTGTCTTAATTACGACCACTGCCTTGCAGTTTAATGCATCACATTAATTTACCTAACATGCAAAAGCAAAAACATTTTTTATGCATAGTTAAAAAGGAAACTGAAATAGCAAATATTTTAAGCATGAAAAACAGAACAGCCTGACAAGGAAGAAAAATATGCATCTGCAGCTTTTCTCCTTTGCTCCCCTGAAGAGGAAGAAATTGACTGAAGAATAAAGTGACTGTTATTAATTTAAGTAATTACAGATTCAACAAAACGAAGGAGACTCCCAAGTTCTCTCCAACTGTATTGAAAAAAACACAAAGGAAAAAACCAAAACAATTCAAACCCAAGTAGTCAAGCTTACAAACCACGTTCACATACTTACTCTGAGCCCGCAGCCATTTCCAAATAAGAAGTCTCTGCTGTGTCACCCCCCAATGGGATCACTATGCTCATGACGTTCGTTTCTGATAAATTCGATTACTACGGAGTCCTATGCATTGGGATCCAAAACACTGGGGCATGCCAGCCACAGTGCTCATTGCAAACATCTAAGTGCATCCACAAACCCTGTGACAGACAGAACACAACACAACAGAACAGGCAGGAGACTCCGTCAGTTCATTTCAAAACCAAGCAATTTCACATCATATAAATTGCAATAAAAGATTTACCACCTGTATCTGTCCCGATTACTTCAATGGGTTTATTTTACGCAAGCAAAAGGGAAGGAAAACATTCAATGGCAATCCTCTTTAAAAGTTAACTTCAAATAAACTTCTTTTAAGAGTGGGATGATCTCAAAGCTTGAACTTGAAAATATTACAAACTGACAACAAAATATCATCATTGAAATTTGTGATTAATACCTCCAGCACATTCAGGGAGGTGAGAGAGACTCACTTTATGGCACATGTACTGAAAGTCAACTACATTTGCTTACTGCTCCGTGCTGTCAAAGCCCAGTTGCTACACGCCCTTCAACATACAGAATGTTTCATGTAGCAATTAGACACAAATGTTCACTTTTACTTTGCACTTTAAAAAAACCTGCAACTACTTAATGTCTTAATTCTAAGTCAGAATTTTTTTAAAGCAAAATCATTCCAACAATTCACAGTAATGAAGTATTTTCCATCTTATTTTAATAGATCACTATTAGAAGATATTATACACTTATAGAAGTTACTTTAAGTAGTAAAATACAAAGAGTCAGTAGTAGTTTTTCATTGTAGAGCAAAGCTACAACGTGCTTGACTTGCACGAGCACAAACCAAGACCCCACTCCTCTTACTGCACAGGGCAGGAGATGTTAACAGCACCTCAGCTACTCACAGATTAACAAACTAAGCCATTTTATACTCCAGTACAGACAAGGTTTTCCACAAGGTAATTGCAGTGACATAGCCCACTAACTTCAATACTTCTATAATGAGTAACTGCAAACTCCTTCCAGAATGTGAGAATTGCTAGAACACAAACCGCCCTGACATGAAGCACATCCAGCGTCTCCCCTCGTACCACCAAGTGTGGGATCTCAGCTGAGGGCTGGAGAAGCCAAATACTTTGGAGATCAACATATTTTAACATGCTTACTCTCGCCAAACTGATTGCTGAGAAGAAGCTAACAGGCCCCCAGTGCAAAACGGACTTCAGACAAGCATTGTGGAATCAAATCTGAATTCTTTTACTGACAAAAGCTGGCATCTTCAGGATGATGAAGTGGCACATTCGAGGCATCCCTATGAGATGGCAGCAAGTCCTCATTTAACTTCCTAAATTTTCTAACACTACTGAAGTTTGGCAATTAACATAAGAACACGCTGAGAGGTTTGAAGTGCCTGAACCTACAGTTCATTCCACTTCTAGAGAGCAAAAATTGTGTTTTGGTCCTGTCACATGAGACACCATGAGACTGGAGAGCAATCAGGCCAACTAGCCATTGGGGTATTTTGGTTTTCTCATTTAAACACTGAGCATTTTCTTACTAAATGCCACAAGTAACAAACCGTATCACTAGCCATGCTTAAAATTAAGAAAAACATACTATTTTCAAGAATAAGCAGCAAAAAAACTCATTAAACCAAAAGCAAGTACGGAATATTTTTAGTAGCAGCAAAGTAAAAACCCCAGGCCCCTCCAACAGTTTAAGTGAGCATTCACTCTGCCCCCACACAGGTAACTCTGCTTGTAGGGTACAACCCTGAAGGGCCACATCTACAACTTAAAGGTAATAGCAATTTACCTCTTAGTTCTCTTCTTCTAAAAAAAGTAAAAAATTTACCCCGTAACCGAAAGAAAACCGTAATTTTTTCAGTCCAGGCAAATCAGCTCTCCCAGGGTTAAGGGCTCTTACATCATGACCTGCAGTGTGACCTATGTGAACAAATCATTAGCACAAAGAATTTTTATTTTACACCTGTTATTAGGTAATTCTAAAATAACTAGTTTTAGTGTTTCACAGTGGGTCTAAAAGACACATTGGATGTCACTGTCTGGGATGAGGATCCTTACTCAGGCAGATGTTTCTTGCATTTAGAATGGCTTTGGGGAGTGGTGTGGTTCTCACAGCTGTCTTGTGGGCTATGACATCTCCAAAGAGAGCTATGCCTGTGTCTTTACAGCTATGTAGAGTCTGGGAATTAATTGCTGATGTCTGGCCCAATTAATGACCATCTCTGACAAAGCAAACACATCTCCATTCTTATAAAAAAATCCAAAGAAAAGGGCAGGAGGGGGGAACACAGCCAAGACAAACTTGTTACTCAACAGGCTACTCATATTCATCAGAGTTTACCCCAAAATTCTAATGGCCTGACCTACACTGACTAAATGCAGAAATCTGAGGAATTAAAATCAATTTTGCCAAACAGCATTAAAGAGAAGTTGTTTCATCTAAGAGGATGTAGAGCATGACTGTAATACCACCTCAGTGCTTTTACCACCTTCTTCCTGACACATACAAAACCCTCCCATGCTTCTCTTTTGCCTGTAGTTAAGTCTGGAAGAGTGGAGGCCCTCTCTGGCTCACAACACCCACACAGCCAAGCTAATTCAACCAAACATTCTCAAACAGAGGCCTGGAATAGGGGTGAGGGGCGATTCAGGATAAATTAATTACACTTATTAAACAGAACTCTGACTTTATATACAGACCATCCAATTGTAACACCACAGTGATGTCAAATTTGGGAAGATGGAAAAAATTACCTTCTATCATGTCAGACCTGAAGCCTTGTCATGACATATTAAAACATTCACAGTATTTTTATAACTTCAGAAAGAAAGTAACACAACCACTGGGGAACTTCATCTGTCCTAAAACTGACTGCTTATCCTTTGAAGCTTGATACTTTAGATGAGTCATAAAATACTATCTGCTGTCATAATTTGGTACTTTCCAATTCCTACAGGTTCCCATCTATTTCAAATAATTATTCTTTCAGAACTCTGACAATCTGTCCTCCATGACCTGTAAGAAACTGTTTTCATAGGTGCATGAATTTAAATAATTGGCCAGGAGGAGAAAGAAGGATGCTAGAGAAGAATTCTTCCTACAATCCAAGTAGATTAGGCATAAATTACTCTTTTAAAAAAAAATCTGTCTTCAGCAGTACCTGAATTTGAAAGTTAGGAATACCACACTGGTGTTCATTTCAGGGTCAAACAGTTAAGAGCGACAACCTAAAAACTGCTGATCCGATGCTCATTGATCAGCTCTTTACTGGACAAAGGAGCTCATCTACTGTACCTTAATTATCAGTAAAGGTCCTCCAGTTTCCATCAGGTCCATTCTGTTCTTTCAGTGACACTCTTGAAGCCTTGAAAGAATTCTGGCGTTTTCTTAAACTCACCAAATTTTCCCATTATCACCAGTACAGCTTTACCATATGAAACAAATATTCTTTATTCAAATTAATTTTTGCTTTTATTTAGTGTTTCTTTCCCTAATAGTACAGTTTCATCTTAAAAGCCAAACCCCTTTCTGTTCAATCTTGTACAAGATCAACCTCTGCATGAAACTCATCACACTTCACCATTCAAACACGCTGGTTTACACTTTCTATGGCACATTTTTTCCCTCTAAAAAATACACAGAAGCTTCTTAATAGCCATATCAAGTCTAAAATATCTGAAGCCTCACCATACTTCTCATGATCCACTCTATAGCACCAGAACCCTTTTTTTCTTTAAATTAATTGTGTTCTAACAACAGAAGTACAAGAGCACAATACATTTCAAAGTGTTCATCTCTGTGGCTTTGTACAGAGAACATAATTTATGCATTAAACAACAGAAAATAATTTACCATCCCTGAGGTATTCCACTTACACAACACTAATCTGTGCTCTAACAAAGACCACATGTTTCCTTTCTGTCACATCCTTCCAAGATCAATTGTGTCACATCAAAAGAAAAAACTTAAAACTTTTTCCCTGGTACACAGAGGAGGAAAAAACCCCAAACACAAAAGAGCTCAACTCCTGGGTAATTCTGGACCTAATCATGCAGAACCCAAACACTCAAAATGAAATCCAGTTGCTTTGCTCAGGTGCTGCCAGAAGGAGCTCCAGGCTACTGAGTAGCACCTCTTTGCTCTCCTTCCCCTTTCCTCTTTATTGGAAGAATCAATGAAGAAGGACCATCCAAAGCTCTACAGAACCAGGAAACCAGTAGACGACAGATCGCCTCGACAGAAAGTACACTGGAAAAGTAAGGGCTTGCAAGTGTAGCCAAATCGTCCAGATGCCTCTACCAAGGTTTCATAATATCAGCTATCAATCACCCTCTAAGTGTCAAGAGCCCAGACAAATTCTTTCAATGCATTTTATATGCAAGTTCCTGTTTCTTTCCATTTTTTAACCCCAAAACACAGGAAAAATGCTTTTTTTTTCCCAACAGTTGACTATTTTTACTTGTATTTTTTTAATAAATTCAGAAACTGAGTTCCCACTACTCACTTTCCAGAGAGTAACCATATAAATCTCATTGTGGAACTCTAACTGACCTCTGTTTTTATGAATCATGAAGCATATTTTTAAAGCCAGAAGTAACCAAACAGTATTTGCTGTACTGGGAAAGGTACAGTAATTTGTTACACCGGTACCTCACCTCTGCAAGACATTGAACCTTCTTTAAAAAGGTAAAGAGGAGAGGACACAGGACTAGGAAGCCTCCTAGAACCTATGGTGTATGTCTAAGAACACTAAAACTCTCCTCTAGGTGCACAGATACAAAAATTTTCATAAAAAAATCAAACATTTTTGAGGTGGTGGCAGCATCAGCAACAATTCACTTGCCCTAATGATAAAAAAAATCCTGGAGAGACATTAATAATCTTATCATTTATAATAACATTTACTACAATGCACATTTACCTCTAACACTACAAAACCAAAGATGGAAAAAAATCACTAAAGTTGCTTTTATTGTTCTTCATAAATCTGACAGCTTTTCACACAGACAATGTCACTGTTGCTTGTTTTTACTTTCCTGAAAATTAACTAATTTTCAAATTATGTTGTCATGTGACAAATTCAAAGGGCAAAAAGCATCTAAAAGTTACAGAAAAAAACATTCACTGCAGAAGTCAGCAAGAGAAATCAAAGCAAGGGGCAATGTAAAGGGACATCAGTGAGATCATCAACTAAGCTTATGATTAAATTGTATCCTAGCCCAAATCTAAGAATTTTCCCACATACACAGAAAACTGCACTAATTTGACCGCTGCATCAGTTCAAGTTTCTCACATCACCAGGTATTACAAAAACAGTCCTTTTGTTACCCATTTTAGGACTTCAATATGCATCTCAAGTTCCTCAATAGTTATTTTCTGCCAACTACATTTATCAGTCACCGCCCCAATTACAGTGACAAAAAAGAAGTTTTAGATAGTTTAGATGCTTCAAGACTTGGAAGATTTCATCAAAGAATGTCTGTGCAAAGAGAATTACCAGGGCCTCCCTAAACACAGAAGTTATGGGAGGAAAATCTAATCAGTCTATAATTAGGCTGAGTATTTCATGAGAGGAAACTGTGCTGGTTTAAGATAAATTACTATTTGAATTTTATACTGCTGCATGCAACCTCAAAGTCCTTAACTAATGTCACTACAGAAATATTAATGTACTCACCAAAATACCACCTCTGTTCTGTCCACTCTATTTTCACAAACTCCATGCACAAAACATACATAACTAGAGCTGAAAAAAAACTAATCAGAACCTTCTCACCTATCTACATATGGCAATTATCTTTCCTCAGAAGCAAAATGACATAACCTTAAATAAATATTACAAAATACACAAAAGGTGAAAGTGGTAATTTACAAATCTGTAACATACTGAGTAACAGATCTTAAGGGAACTAATAAAAGAAAACTGCTGAAACAAAGTGACCACTCGAGCACTGACCAAGGCAGAAGAGGAAGGGTAGGAGAGCCACCAGATTAACAGATACAGTTAAATCAGAGTTAAAACACAAACTACCTGCACAACAGTCCTGAGCCAAGCAAGCTCTTTCATTTCAGCCAGCACACAATGCTCATCCAGTAGTAACTTCAAGGCAATTTGAATGTAAAAACAATCTACAGCACTCAGTCCAAACCAAAACTCTTCCATTTGCTCCCAGGAGAAAATTCAGGGTCCTGTGAGTCCAGAATGGCTCCACAGTTACAAAGGATCCCTCCAAAAGTGATCAGAGTTTCCCAGGGTCTTTCAGGAAAGAGGAAAAGATTTCCAAGGTCTTATTACTGCTGTCAGATCACTGATGACTTCTGCAGATCTTGGTGTCCCTTGTACAAACAAGTCACCTCAGGTCACAGAGGCAGATGAGCAAAAGGCAGTATTCTGGTTTATTGTGCTCTATTATCACACCCTGCACCTTCTGTGCTAAACTGCATTTATTGAGAATGCAATCTCAACATTCTCCTCCTCCCTCTGATTACATGAGTGAACATGTTTTGCAATCATGAGCCAAAGCAATTCTTGTGCTCTCCCTTCAGATTTACAGGCAAACAATTTCAACCCGTGGTCATGGGCACCCCCCCGCCTACAAAATGGACCCAAGGAGAGCTGATACCCCTATGTCCTCACAAACCTACACAGGAGAAATCCCAGTAAAAAAGGCACCTCTCAGTGGTCTGTCAGAGCCCACAAACACTGTGAAAAATACTGACCTGAACTGTCACAGAGCCAACAGACTGAGCTTTCCTACTTGGCCTCCCTGCTTACAGGGAAAAAAAGGTTTTTGTTTTCTTTTTTAAACTAGAGTTTACTAAATAAAACTTTATGTTTTGTTAAACGGCTGCTTTCTACTACTGCTCTGAGGATTTGTGTCTATACAGTAACTGGGTTATTTGCAAAACTAGTGACAGAAACTGACATTTTAAGCCTATACTCTAAATACCCCTCAAATAGTGAGCTACACAGTGCACGTGTATTCATGTATATCCATTATCAGCACACAAATCTGCCAAAAATACACAGCATATATATATAGGTAGCATAAATACACATACCCAAGTAATCAATATTTATTCATTGCTGTCTTTTTCTGAGGTAACATCTTTAATCAGGCCCAGGAGCAGAATACATGAATAAATGACTAATCTTACCCACAAGGAAGTTTTCTGTTTCCCCTGACATGCTCCACAACTGCAAAGATTTTGCTCAGATACTGAACTTCCAAATGTCACAGCCCTGCAGCTGCAGTATGAACTACACAGGCTTACAAACAACTCTTGAGTCCAAATTCAGGCCTTTGCTGTTGTTTGCTGCTTTCTATGGTAACCTAACAGGTGAGTTTGCATTAACATCTGACTTGTGCTGAGACAAAAAATAAAGGGGACAAGTAAGACAGTAGGCACATTCAAATATACAAATTAGGACCTATTAATGACTAACTCCAGCAAATCAGAGAAGAAACAACTTGCTCTAAAAGAAATCTGGTTTCCCATGTATTCTGTAACTGGTGCCCAAACATTCCCACTGACCTAATGTTCTCCACATCCCTCTCACAGCAGTGTCTGTGTCCTCATTCTCTTCACCACAGCGTTAACTGTTTCCAGTCTCACTCACAAGCCCCTCAGTAACCTCCAATGCTGTCCACAGAGACCATTGTCAGCCAACCTTCTCATGTGTTCTGTCAGAGCCAAAAAACCAAAGAAGCGCCTGCTACGGCTGGTTTGGTCACGCACGTGACAGACAATGGTTAAAACCCTTATACTTCCCCTCCCAGCCTCTCCCAGGACACTGCTCACAGCTGTCCCCATTCCCTTTTGGATTCACAGGAAGCTTCAGAGAGGAGCTCAAAGGCACTAAGTTCCCAACCCTACCAAATTTCTGGTTTGTTACACTGGTGGTACTGACACAGATCTGGTGATCATTGGAACAACTCAGTAAGAAATGCCACCATTACAACCACCAGGTCAGACAACTCCTCCAACTCTGCTTTTGAAACAGCGCCAATACAGAGTAAGAGCAACCACGGTGAATTAACGAGCTCATCAGCACAGAATGCCTTGGGCTGGAAGGGACCATCCAGTTCCAAGCCCCCTGCCATGGGCAGGGACACCTCCCACCACACCAGGTTGCTCAGGGCCCCACCCAACCAGGCCTCCAGCACTTCCAGGGATGGAGCACCCACAACTTCTTTGGGCAACCTGTTTCAGCCTATTTATGAACATCCTGAGACAACACAGGACTTTACATTCACCAAAGACCCTGATCATGTTTGGAATGACAAACTTGATGAACTGGTCCTGAGTTTGGGATCTAGAACAAAGAAACAAAAGCCCCTGCCTCCTCCAGGGTACCCAAGATTTATGCCTAAAACCCAACTCTTCAGCACACAGGTCACTCCATGTGTTACAGAGACTGCTCTGTGGGAAGCAGGTATGACCCTATGATCACTCTGCCAGTTCAGCTTAGTCCTGCCACACAGAACAGCTGCTTTCCCTTAGACATGGGCCTCCTTCCCTCTACTTTCCAGCCCAGCAGTGCTGCTCCTGCACGTTCCAACGACGGACAGAGGTGTCCCTTCCTCAAATATTTATGCCAACATGAAGACTTGCCCTTACCTCTTCTCCCTCTTCACTCCTTTTCTTCTCAGTGGAAGTTAGACAAAATACAGGACTAGGAAGAGAAAAAGAATGAGTGATAGAATGGAAATAAAAGTAAAAGCAATTAGAGAAAGAGTAAGAATTAGTTTATTGAGCAGAAATCTATCAAAGCAGTAGAAAAAAACAGACGGCAACTATACTTACAGATTTTAGGTTTTACATTAACAAGATTCAATGTCTAAGATTGAAAATTAACTGCCAGTTGCTCGATGTCTTCAAGTTTACTAAACCCCTGCTGTACTTAAAATACACCACACACACCAAGGTCAATTCATTCAAAAATCACCAAACGTTTGAGCTGGAGAGTCAAGAATTGTAAAATACAAGACAAGTGCAGCACATCAAGAACAGCAAGAGAAAAAATTCCTTTTTAATACCAATATTGCTTATTGCTTGGAGAAGTATATATTAGCTAACATCAGCACGCCAAAGTACATCACTGACAAATGCAAAACCCCTTTTTGAAGGAAAACTCAAAGGTTAAGAATACAAATAGTTTCATGGTAAAAAGACCTTTGCTTTAAGTCATTCTTTGTGTCAGCTGCTTTACTGCAAACACTTATTTCTCCATCTACCACAAAATCAAAAAAAGCTATTGATTAAACTTAGACAAAATGCTTGTGATTTACCAATTACTCTCCAAGAAAACATCTACAGCTCTGACCTTAGCCTCTTACTCTTGACAAACACACTAAACTATAAAGCATTTATACAAGTACACGCAGCCCACGTTCTGTAAGAACACCCTAAGTCATGCCTACAAGTGTCAGGGCTGAGCATATTTATTTATTTTTTATTATATGTAACAGTACACCTCCACTGTGATTCAACCACTAGAAGGACCCAGTCAACAACATTCCTCCCAAGGAGTAAAGTTTTTGGAGTGGAAAAACATGTGGCTAAAAATACACATTGGTATTACCTTCAACAATGTAAATATTTTGCTGGTTTCACAATATCAAAGAAATTAATTAATTTATTTTGTCTATGCTGCTTAATGAGACGTGGGAGTCTCCTGCAATTATCAGCTCTCTCCTACAGAAGGAATAAGCTCTTCTGGCTTGTTTCAAGTCTGACAGTTCAGCAAAGCCTACTTCTATCTTGACACGTTTTCACTTAGGTGGATTCCAAAAACCAGTCCCCGTTTTCTCAGCGGCATCTGATTCACAGGAACGGCTCAACAGCGCTGCTGCTTTCACTGGTGGAAACAATTTGTACACATTCACTTAATGGCTACACTGACACCCAGGAATCCGAACACAAACAAGTCCAAGTCACGCTCTTTAGACACAAACTTTGAATGCTTTCTAGCAGTTGGAAGGACTCTTTTGTGTAATTTTAACCACAGTTCAACCTGGACTATGTTTTCTGATAACAACTTGGCAGTATTTCAATGTTCTTCACAAAAATTTGGGGAGGAAACTGGAAAGAAAAAGTGAGGGAACCAATGGGAGGGACTAGATCATGTTCAAGGACAGACAGAATAACACCGAAGTCAAAGGTCAAAAGATCTTTTCTATTTTCAAGAAAACAAAAACCATTTCCAGTTGCAATTATCTTGCAAAACTGCATTATTTGGATTAAGTAATTTAGATTCCATGCATTTTAACTTTATAGCTTTGGGTCTTCAGTGGAGATATCAGTAGGTCTTTTTAATCGTAGTAACAGAGCTATGAAATACATAAATCTTTGAACAAACACCAAGAAATTCAGCCCAGCAATGGAAGCTCAATACACAGCTTTTAATTTTCACTACTACTGCCACACAGAAGGGAACACAAAGATGCAGCGTTTGGCTTTTATTTGTCTTTCAGCACAAAAGATGGGATTGGAAAGTATGACAGAAGAGAACAAACATTAAAAAAACCCCAGCAACACAGTCATTCATAAAAACCCTGCATAATGATATCAAAGGTTCACATGAAGCATTCCTATCCTAAGCAAAAGAGAAAAAAAATAATTAGCTGAATTACTTGAGGAACTGTATCCTTATAACCAGTAAAATAACTGCTGTATTGTTTATCAGTTATATATAAAGTATTCACATTTCTTCCACAGTTTTAGAAGTATAGGTTTGGAAACCAAATGAAAGGTGAAATTTTTCACTGTACCTTCCTCAAAAGCTATAAATAAGTTGTAATTCTTAGACCTTCAGTTTAAGTAGAACTGACCAAAAACATTCCTTACAGCAAAAGTTTCTTTAAACCAACACTTGAAACAGGATTTACTGTCTAGACAGGGAATATCATCTGTCTTGTGACACGGCTTTAAACAAACACCATTAGAACCATTCTAATGAGGAGCTGGGTCTCTTTGTCTGCTCAGGGCAAGTCAAGAGCATCGCTGACTGTTAGAAAGTATCTTTAGCCCTCAATTCAGAGGAGTTAATGAACACCAAACTGATTTAAACACTAAGCTCCTCAGGGCAAGAGACCCACAACTCCCATCCTGTACACATTTTAAATTCTCAAATGGTAAATACAGGGTATTTGTTTCACCAGTTTCTAGGAGTGCTGTGTGACACTGTCCTGCACAACATCCTCGTCTCGGAACTGGGGAGACACGATGGAGCGTTTGGGGGACGAGGGACTGGTGGGATGGCTGCTCAGCTCAATGTCCCACGGAGGCCAGGGATGAGGGGCATTCCTCAGGAATTCCCATTGGGGCCGCTGCTGTTTGAAACCTGCTGGTGACTGGATTAAGGAAGTTTGTCCCCCAGTGAAGCTCTCCGGGGTGGCCAAACGCGCAGGAGGAGAGGGACCCTGACAGGGGCCGCCCCGTGTGAGGCAGGTGAAGCCCAGCCCAGCCAAGAGCGAGGGCTGTGCCGGGGTCAGGGCGGCCTCCCGTGAGCACAGGCGGGGCACAGAACGGACCGAGCAGAGCTCAGGACACAGACTGGGGGTGCTGCTGATGGGAAGCACAGCATGACCCAGCAATGGGCACTGGTAGCCCAGAGAGACAGACATATCCTGGGCTGCACCACAAGCAGCGTGGCCAGCAGGCTGAAGGAGATTCTGCCCCTCTGCTCACCCCAGACCCACCTGGAGTGCAGGATTCAGCTCGGGGCCCACAGCACAGGAGGCAGGTGGACCTGTCAGAGCAGATCCAGACACCTGAGCACCAATCCTGTCAGACAAGCTGAAGAGAAGAGGGGTTGCCCAGCCTGGAGAAGGTTCCAGGAAGAACTCAGTGCAGCCTTTCAGTACCTAAAGGAGGCTTATGAAAAACACAGACAGTGACTTTTTACATGAGTACGTAGTGATAGGACAAGGGGGGGCAGCTGTTAAATTAAAAGATGAGAGATTTAGATTAGATGTCAGCAAGATGCTACACTGTGATGGTGCTGAGGCACTTAAACAGGCTGCCCAGAGAAGCTGTGGATGTCTCACTTTTGGAAGCACCCAAGGCCAGGCTGAAGGAGGCTTTCAGAACCCTCGTGTAGTGGAAGGTGCCCCTGCCCATGGCAGAGGGGCTGGAATGAGATGGTTTTGCAGGTCCCTTCCAACTCACACCATTCTGTGATAAAGGGACCAACAACGGATTATAGTTCTACCTTCTGAAGTACATTAATTTCATTAAAATCTAGTCTTATCCTCTCGTCTTTGAACTTGACGGCAATTTATTTCTGCGATGAAGATATAAAAGTGAATGATTACCTAGATTATGATGCCATAAAATACAAGAAAGTACAAATGAGAATAAAATAAAAAAGCTTTCCTTAACCTCAGCCTACAGTATGAAATTTCAGTATCTACTCTATTGAAAGTGTTACCTTAAAACTAGGAAGAATCAGGGAAGTGCCTGATTTGTAAAACTGCTGGTCCCTTCCAAGTCTCACTCCCGTAGGTTTTACAACACTGCAGCACAATCAGAGCAGGAGATGAATTATCACACGAAATGAGATAAGACTCTTGCAATACAATATGCAAAACCATGTTCTACCTGCAGAGGATCCAATCTTTGTGCTACTACAATATGCTCTTCACTTGCACTTTTGAAACACTCACATGGATGGACACTGTAAGTTCTTATCAATATTTTCATTTTAAAAAGCAAGAAAACACTTAAGTCAGGCATGTTGAAAAATACATTTTGTGCAATAAAACTGTCTTCAAAGGTTTACAGATAACCTTAATTACTGAAGTTTTCTAATCACCTGCAGAGCTTAAAATCTTACCAGATTTGCAAAAGGAAATAAAAATAATCTCAATATCTCCTAGCAAGTATATGAAACCTTGAGAAGGTTTCTTTTAAGTAAGTTGTTATGCCTTAAAGGTAACAACAGTTTTCTTTGAACACAACTGTAGAAGGTTTTTTGTAGTAGGAGAGCCATGAGCAGAAATTTGGATCCTCAAAGAAATTAGGTTAACTTTTGTGGGTGTAATTCTTCTGTTACTGAGCAGTGAAGTAGGCAGAAATACCCATCTTGCACCATTCAAAAGCCCACTACAATTACTATCCTAAATAATTCAGAACTTGGAAGAACTAGAAATTGGTGTTTCTTTCTTAATCCACATTCTACATCTGCTGAAACTTTTTTCTCCCCAGAGATGCCTTGAGTTTCATTCTTAACAATAAATCAAAACTCCTATTTGCACAGGGGAGACACATTCGAACACTGTACCTGTTCAAAAAACACTGTCCCACAGAACTTGCTTTTAAGAGATTCACAAATGCTCATTTGTATGGAAATCCTGAGGCCACTAACACAGATGCACTTCTTCAGGATCTCTCCAAAGTCTGAATTTGGTTCTATTTTATGTCTTGACTCAGCTACATCCCTCCCACTAAACTGTTAGAATGTCACACGACAACAGCAAAGTACTTTCATTAAACCTTCATTTACCTCCATCTAGTTAAACAATACTACAAGATTCCACAACTACATGTACCACCCCTTAAATCAACCCCACAAATAGTCCTTACTAAAATTAGTATTAGCAAGCATGCAAAATGAACTGTCCTTAAATCAAACTGGGGACACCCATTTCTCTGTTCTGTGGCTTCCCAGCAGAGTAGGAACAGTGGGGTGTGCTGACACTGCCCAAGAGAAAACCAGGGGCTGCATTACCTCCAAGTAACCTGAAGACGTTACTTAGTCTTAGGAGAAACTTTCCCCAGATTTAGTCCAAAGACTCGGAATTATTCCCCCCCTGGAATTTCCCAGATGGCAAAAAAAGGTCATCCAAAAGGCTAAGTGACAGTTAAGCAAACTTTTCCTTCAGATATGAAAAGCTTCAAGATACATAAATGGTTTCATAACTCCATATTATTTACTGCATTTGTAGCACAATGTTTGTGAAAAAGAAATGTGTCTTGAAAAAAAGAAATTCAGATTTCAAACCTGCCCTCTTTCAAGAGGTTTGTATTAGTTTTGCAGGTGGGGCATGTCACTTTTTTATTAATATCTACACGGAAACACCAATGGAGTTAAAAAACAAGGTAAAATTTGTTTTGTAGCACTGCCTCCTTAAAAAAAAAAATCACAGATCTGTTTTAACAAATGGAGAAACTGAGTCACGAAGGCAAACTGACTCATTCAAACTCATACAGGAAAACTATGAAGATCTCTCTAAATTCCCAAGAGGTTCTTGGTAGATAAAACCGGCCAATTTCTAAAATAAACTGTACAATTTGAAAATTCGTGGTTTTGTGTTTATTTCATTACTCTCCCCAACGCTTTTTATAAAGTGTACAAAATTATTTTCTTCTAATTGTAAATCAGATGTCAGCTTGAGAACATGACTGAGGCCACGAAGATCTGCAGAGCTGTACAGCCCTGGAAGTCCTACGTCAGGAAAAAAAATCAAGAATGGGAGCTTTCAACCTCTAGAGAGGAAAGAAAAAGGCAAAAGGTTTCCATAAAGGCCCACACAGCCTTTAAACTCTCAGTCATCTACTTCTAAATAAACAGACTAAGACATGGTTTATGAAAAAAAAAAAAATCTTTATAAATGAGGATGAAGAATTTACAAAAAGAGCCTTTGGCCTCAAATACACTGAAGACATACATTAACAACACCCTAGAAATCTTAACTATCTTACTGTTCAACTTCAGGTACACTTTAAACCACACAGCGGAGCTTCTAAATGGTACCTAAATTGAAATTCTTCAGATTGAAACAGCAAGACTAACTTCAATGCCTCACTTTTGGCTGCTTAAATCCAGAATGTTCTAAAGCTATACTGAGTAGGAATCTATATCTCATTAAATTAAGGAGGAGATTAAAAACAGGCATTAAAAAGGCAAAAAATTTTTTGCTGCTGTGGCTTGAAATGTAGAGTTTGCAGCCTCCATAGTGTGTATCAGACTACACTCCACCAACTACCAAATAATGAATCCTTGTGACCTCCCTTCCCCCCACTCAAACATATTTATAGTGGTGATACTAAAAGGTTCACATTTCATTTAGGAAAAAAATTAGAGGTTACCAACTGTATCTTCCCCCAGTATTTTTATGTGTATTACCCTCCCATGTACGATTTGCACAGCAAAACATAAAACAGGAAAAAGCACAATGCCAAGATTACACGGTAACAGAAGAAATTTCACATCTTAATAAAGTAGCAGGTTTAATCTCACGTGCATTATTCCCTCAAGTATGAAGTTCATTTTGTATTCCCCAACTAGGAATACACGGAATTTACTACACCGATGTCCAGCGAAGGCATTTCCTGGAAGGTGAATGTGACGGTCACAAACGCGTTTCCACAAAGAATTTAGCTGACTGTCTCAGCGACCTCAGCCCCCTACTCGTGCTGATAAATGGTACCGATTTTGTGCCGCTCACAGCACTCCCAGATGTCCAGTGTCCCCCAGGAGCTTCCCCAAATCGCCACCCCGCTCACACCTCCCCTCCCAGCCACACACACACCCCTCGCAGGAGCTGCCGCCTCCCTCCACCCCCCTTCTCCCCGACCACAGTGGTCTCGTTCACTTGCCTTTCACACACATAACCAATAAAATTAATCAGCTGGAACACAGCGTTTTTAAATCGTAGTAAAGGCAAGAGATGTTTTGTGCGTTATTCGAAGGGAACAGCCTTTCACGGGGCCGTAGTAGGGCTCTAATGTGCTGCAGACAAACGCGCTGCATGGGGTGTGGAGGACCCGAGCTGATTAGATTACCACAACATCAGCCTCAGGCCGCCATTTTTAGAATCTCTAAAGGACAAAAGAGGGAAATTAAAAAAATTTGCTCCGCATTTTTCTAAAAGTAACTTGAAAAGTACAGCGACGATAATCAATTAGTCGTGCGTTGTAACTACGGCATCGGGTATCTCTTTCTTTTCGCTGATCTGAGCCCCTGAGTAACAAAAACGCTTCGTTATTATTCCTTTAAGGTGCTGTAAATAAACAGACGAAAAAGATCCCTAAATCTAGGTGCAGCACTGAACTGCTTTTGTCGACACGTAGCATGTACCATTTTAGGGACCTCGGGGCTCTCCAACACCGCACGTTCCCTAATGGCCGAGCAGGGGGGAACACAGGACCTTCAGAACCAGCCTATATTATGTTTCTCTACCCTATTTAGTCCCACACAGTGAACCGTTTGTTTCTCCTCCCCTCTGTCTGCAGCGAGAGGGTCTGACCCACCGGCACCGATCGCTTCTCAGGGCAGAGAGGCTGAAATGCCGCCCGGGCAACACGGAGGCTGGCTGCACAACCTACAGCGAGGAAGGGATGCCCCGGTGGGACTCCTCACAGCCCGGAGAAAAGGGGGTGGGGAGAAGGATCCCCTTTTAAATTGGCACCCAAAGTCCCGGGGACCGCTCTCCCCGTGCCCGGGTGACACCGCGAAGCGCAGATATCGCCAGGGAGGGAGGCGGGGGTGTGGAAGGCAGAGAGATTAGGCCTGTAACGAGCCATTTTAGTACCACAAAGCAAAAATATACAGGATGGAGGAAAAAGAATAGGCTTCACCAAGCTTCGTAAAACTCAATACGCAGTCCCAGTGAGGCACAAACCCGTTCTGAAAACCGCCAGCCCGAGGAAAGCTATGCTGTCACATAATAGCTCCTTTTGGCTCATTTTCCAAGCATAATGCATAAATCTGGCGTAACTGCCAAAAAATTCTCCTCAGCTCCTCCAGTTACAGTAGCCCGCCATATTCACAAGATATACCGACAGCCTGCCATTTTTTAACCAAACCCCACAAAAGGAAAAGCAAATTCAAGGCAAGTTAAACAGAAATGAAACACATTTCAGGGTGGGAAGGAGTTATACTCGCACCGAGGGCAATGAGACGTTCCCGTCGCATTTCATTCCCTTTCTGCCACCTCCCCCCCCACACCCCTCCCCCAAAGCACCCACAGCAGAATATGCTGGCAATAATCAAAGACTCACCTGTAATGGTCACAGGCCAGGCAGCAGGACCCCTCAGCCGAGCCCCTTCTCTATCCCAAGCAAAACAATGCAACAGCCCCACTGCGGATCTCCCTACCCTAGGCAGGACTCAGCCCTCAGCAGGCTCTGGGAAAGAAAGGGAAGGGAAAGAGGAGACCCCCCCCTCCCCCCAAGCCTAGCTCAGTGCGCAGAACCCTACAGGGACCAGCTCAGAGGCGCCCTTGCCCTGGGACCTGTGTACAAACCCCGCTGCTGCCGCCGCTGCTGCCGAGCCTCCCTCCCTCCAGCCTCCTACGCTCCCTTCTATGTCACTGCCTCTCTCTGGGAAAATGGCGTC
>VXBA01003293.1:1579191-1702799 GCA_013399895.1 Serilophus lunatus
GAGAAGCGGATCGGTGGTCTTTTACTCGTGTGTCGCCGGGTCCTGTCGCAGGAGTAGAGCAGCTTTTCTGCGGGGCGATGTGTGCGTGCCAGTCAGGCCGCAGACGGCCTGTTCCTTTAACGCAGGCATTGCTGTGTGTACTTAGTGCAGGTAAAAACTATCGTTCGCCAGCGTTGCGAGGACTCCCCATGTTGTACTTGAGGTTCAAAGGAAAACGAACTCGTCACGCAGGTCTGGGTAGGCTTGGAAGGTTAGCAGATATATTTTCTGAGTCGTTATTTCAGTATTTTGAAGTGAAAAATGTATGTCTTCCAATCGTAACGCTTTTCTTTAAGGAATGCAACCCCTGTTGCTGTTGGGGTGAGGTTCTCGTGCTTTGAAAGCGATTCAGTACCAGTTCCCGTGTGTTGTTCTTGTATGCCACCGTGTAAATTTAGCCACTGCATCTCACCGGTGAACAAATTAACAGTTAGAATTGTTGATGCTTTAAGGGTGGTCGCTTGTTCTATTCAGAAATGTTTCACTTTTTCTGTTCTTAGTTTGTCCCGAAGTAGATGGGTTGTTTTTTTTCCTCTTACTTTGCAGTGGGAACCTGGTAGGGGATAAAGCTTGAATATTTTGTGAATGTGTTTGAGAGCTATTGGAATGAAAGTAATTGGGTATATGACTAATATAGAAGATTTCTGTATAATAAATGTGCCTTAATGTGTGTTACATAAGTAATATAGTGAGGTGGAGTCCAGTTACATAAGAAGTGACTGGGGACTTGGGAGCTGGTCTAAGTAGTCCATATTGGTGGCACGTACAGCCTGCAGGGCATCCCTTTGTTGTGGGAGGAGAGTAGAAAAACAGGATTGGGAGCATCTAATTAGCACTGCATTTTTCCTTTGAGGATACCAGGAAAGCAAAGGAGAAGGCAGTGACAAGAATGACACAGTGTGAAGCTTTCAAAAGTCCAGAGGCTCGTTTGAGCATTGCTTGTGGGATGTAAGCTCCCATTTCCTAAACGAGCAGCTCCCCCTTTTTTTGAGTGGCTGAAGGTGGCCGTGTGCTGAGCCTTGTGCCAACCGAGTTCTGTGCAGAATGCTGTGAAGAGCAGGATTCTTGAGTGATAGAGGAGGTGAGGCTTTGGGGGTTTTTTAAACAAAGCTTACTGGAAGTGGTGTTAGGAGGAGGCAGTTGGTTATTGACCAAACATTAGTGATTCTTCTTGTGTAGGCATAGTATGACACAAGGTAAATACTCCTTTGCAATGGAAGCTTCTAGAGAGACTTTCAGTGTACAGTGATCCTTTTAATACAGGACAAATTTATGTGTGAATACTCTTTGCAGATGTGTTAAAGGAAGAATATTAATTTGAACTAAAAGGTGAGGGGGGGGAAAACATTTTATTCATACTTGCATTTAGGCATGTTGGTCTATAATTATGAAATAGGGAGTAATTGGCTGCCTCACTGCAAGGGACTGGTTTGAATGCTTATGTTAGAGTAGTTTATATAGAATATCTGGAAATAAGAAACTTAACTATGCCAGTTAAAGCTTTAATTCTTAAAGGTGCCTTTTGGGTAGCTCACTTTGGTATCAGCTTTTTCGCGAAAACAAATTAACTACTTTGAGAGTTCCTTGTAACTGGAGCTTATGGCAGCAGTGTTTGAACAGAGGTGTGGCTGGGCTTTTATGAAGCTGTAGAAACAAAGGCAAGTTATAAGGAGCTTGTTTGTTTCAAGATTGTTTTTATTAGTTGTTCTCAGGGAAGCGGTGTTAGTTATTTTGAAAGAAGCAGTAGCTCATCAGTGATGCCAGGCATTCCCAAAACAATGCCTGCTGTATTCTGAACCACTTGTGCTGAGTGGAAACCAACTGTGCCTGCTTGTCTGAGATGGATACCTCAGGCAGGGGATTTGCCAGTCTGATGCAAGCTGTGTGTTGATCTGGAAGGAAAGGGGAAGGAAAAGAGCTGCAGGAGGGGGATACTGGGTAAAAACACACATAGTTTACATTTATGGTCACAGTTTGCCAGGGAGAGTAACCATTTCTACTGACCTACTGTTGGTAACTTGAATGAGCATATTTCAGCTGGCTGGACGTTCTCCAGCAGTGGTTCTGACTTGCCATGGTATCCTGTCTGTGCATGTCTGTGTGGTCTGAGCCTTTGCTAAGACCTCTTATTTAAACGCACTTGTTTACCTTTAGCCTTACAAAGGGACCAACAGGAGTTCAAGGGTGTTCAGAGGAGAAAGGAGAGAGATACTAACAGTGCAACAGATCTGAGTATGTGTTCATGTCATAGCTGAAACAGTTGAAGTGGTGCTCGTGTTGAAAGATGATCCTGCACCTTTTTTCAGCTGTTCATTCTTGCTTCTGCAAGTGATCATGGGGGAAGTAGTGAAGAATGGATCTAACATAAGCCTGATTGTAGTGGATGGTTTTCTAATGTGAATGTTCATTGTGTGGCTTCACAAACAGTGCTGTTTGAGCAGGAGCAGAAACAAGCAGCTGCTAGGAAAACGGAGATGTTCAGGTTTTGATTGTTGGTAAAATTAGGTGTGCTTTTTCTCAGTGGAGATGCAGTTATTAGGGAATTTTGAGAGGCAGCTCTTAAAGGCTTTTGGCTAGTGTAGCTAGAATCTCAAGGAGTCAAACTCACTGGAAAAAAAATCCTGAACTTTAGAAGTATAAACTGACCCACAGTTGTAGGTGGCAAGTTCACTTTAGATGCACTGAAACTGTAGCCTATGAAGAGGAGTGTAACGTTACCTCTTCCCAACTGTAACCTAGTTAAGTGTTCACAGGATTTTAGATGTAAGCTTATTTTGTTGGAACGAGGCAAAACTTGAAATAGGCTTGCTTTGTCCAGGAGTGGCTCGTAATCTAATAGCTGGGGTATTCAGCAAAGCATCCTTCCTAAAGGATGAGTTGCGAGCTAATCAAAAGTGATACCTGTGGGTCACAGTGGTCCCCGGACAAATGGATGTGCATTATTTGTATGTAGTAAAGGAGGGCTAGTGACTGACAAAAAATCGGTTTTTCCACCTGGACATGGAAAGACAGTTCCTGTCATGCTGCTGTGTGAGTTTTGAACATCCTTTGCACAGCACCTCAGGCATCGTGTTATAATGGGCCCTTCTGGAAAAGTTGTCTAGTGGGGGTTTTTCTTCAGAAGGAAAGAAGGTTATTGGCTTGTCGTACAATTCTTAACAGTTGAGCTCCTCACTTAAAGGAGCAACTTTAAAGCAGTTGTGTGGCCTCCTAATCCTGGGATTAGTGGGAATTTGCACCAGGTTCAGCTCACTGCTATGACCTTTGAGGAGTGAAGTGGGGCAGTGGTTTGTTTTCTCCTCCTAGCACGACCTTGTTATTTGAAGTAGAGTGTTTCTGATGAGCTGCTGGTTACTTTGGAGAGCAGTGTTAAGCTCCATGTAGTGCCATTTGTAAGTGGGGTGGTGCTCAGGCCCAGCCACGATGCAGCACCAGCCCTGAAGCCCTGCCAGTAACAGTTTGCTGAAGGTGCTGGAAGTAACCAGCAACTGAATGGTTCCCAAGCAATGGTGCTTTTTGAGGTTCTTTAGGAAGAAAATGAGGAAAAACACTGCCATTTTTTGGAGACTTGGACTGTGCCAGAGTCAAGAAGTTACTGGACACTGAGTTCCAGCGTCACAGAAGTGTAGCTGAAGGTGGTCCTGTCACAGAAAGCAAGTGTTTGTGTTCTTTGTAAGCTTAGAAACCAAACAAATCTTAGCTGCTATATTTGTATGCCTAATAAGTGTCGGACAAAAGAGATCCCTTAACTCTGGAAATTCTTGGTGTGGTTGTTCTGTCTGCAAGCTTGTTAATGTGGCATGGTCAGTAGGTCTTACTCCAAGGTAGAAATGCAGCTTGATTGGAGCAGTATATTATGTCTCTTCAAAGGCTTAGCTTCTGAAGACTGGTGTAGTCCTACTCAGTGTGGTCTGTTTGGACTCAAACGCTTCCAGAAGTACAAAGTACAAAATGGGGAGGGAGCTGGGGTTGTTCAACGTGGAGAAGAGAAGGGTCTTGGGGAGACCTCATGGCAGGTTTGATGTATGTAAAGGGGGCTTATGAAAAAGAGTGACTTTGTGTATGGGCAGATAGTGATATGACAAGGGGAAATAGGTTTGAAGTCAAAGATGAGAGATTAGATTTTAGGAGGGAATACTTAGAAGGTTGGATGCCCCATCCCTGAAAGTGTTTGAGAGCAGGTTGGATGGGGCCCTGAACAAGCTGGTTTAATGGAAGATGTCCCTGCCCGTTGCAGGGGGGTAAGAACTAGATCTTTCAGGTCCCAACTCTCAAACCATTCTATGATGTCTGAGAGCAGAATGGTGTCCTCAGAATGGGAGGCTTTGTGACATGGAGTACCTCTGGCTGTAATAATGGATTTGTTTCCAGCAGACTTCACTAGATTGACAACTAACGAAGCTTTGTATTGGTGGAGTTCACTCCTTGGTATCTTATCTACTGAAATCAGTTTCTGTCTTCCTGTCCAGTTGATTGTGTATGGATCTTGAATAGCTGCTTGATCCAGTCTTAGTACAGCTGCTATAGACAAACCAAATACAAGTCCAAAACTACCTTGTGTGGCAGATACGGGGTATCAGAACTAGTAGGGAGGGTACAAGGAGAATTTGTGCTAACTTCCTCCCTCCTGTGTTCTGCCTTCACTTAGGTGATGAGGAGACTGTCATGATATTCCCCGAATTTTAGTGAAATAAGGTAAATAAAATTGGAGGTGCAGAACTGTGCTGTTTTATTAGTGTAGACAAAGCAATCCATTGAAGAAACTGAGACTAGAGCTGGTCCTGATATTGAGAGAGGAGTTTAAGCTCTAGCCTAAGAGGTCTTTTACCAGCTTTATTCTCTGGTGAGTGCTAAACTGCCTTGGTTTGTGCTGTTTCATTTTGAGCCACAGTGTTTGTGGCCCAGTGTTGTCAGGCTGATGATAAATTGCACAATGTGGTCTTATCTGCCGAGCCAGGGTAAGCTGTCCAAAATTCCATCCAGAACAACTATGGGCCTTCTAATGGGAGAATTTTATAGGAACATGTTCCTAAATGTCACTGTCACAAATACCCTGATTTAGAAGACTACTCTTCATAAAATGAAACTATTTCTTTTATCAGAGTGGTGCTCCACTTTGAATTCATCTCCAAAGCTGTGCTCCATTACCCCAGCATACATGTGCTGGAACAAGCTCATAAGCTTATAAAGGCATGTTGGGCAGTTGGCAGGGCCTATTTTTAAACTGTTTCTGAGAAACACTTCTGTCTCCTATCTCTGCATAGTCATAGGAAAGGCTATACTTCGTGCAGGAGCCACAGTGTCTGGGCTCAGCTAACAGTAGTTTTTGAACTTGAATGTCTCCTCTTTGGAGATAGGAGAGTTGAATCTGCCCTGGCTGCTGTTGGGGTGGGGAGATGGCAGTTACTGGGAAATAATGGCAGTGGGCTATTGAGTCCTTGACTGAAGGTGCCAATAATAAAAAATAAGGACTCTTCACTCTCACGACCAGTGACCAAACTCAAGGAAGTGCATGAAGCTGGGTCAGGGGAGGTGTAGGTTATATAGCAAAAAGAAGTTTTTCACCCAGAGGGTGGTTGGGCCCTGGAACAGGCTCCCTGGGGAAGTGATCACAGCACCTGTCCTAACAGAGTTCAAGAAGCATTTGGACAATGCTCTAAGGCACATGGTGTGATTCTTGTAGGTGATCCTGTTCAGGACTAAGAGTTGGGACTTGATCCTGTTGGGTCCTTTCCAACTCAGCATATTTTGTGGTTTGGGGTCTATGATGCCTGACAGTGTAGCCAAACTTCACCAGGAATCCTGATGGTCAGTGTCAGAGCACCTGCCTTGCTGTATTCACAGGAGTACAAGAAGAGTTGGGAGCTGGAACACTTCAAGTGGTGTTTCTCCAGGTGAATCTTCAGCATAGCAGGTTTGCTTAATCTGCTACAGACTTGCAGTAACCCATTTACTGCAATTGTGTGACACTGCTGTAAACCACCTTTGTTCTCATTAACTTTGGAAAATTACATGAAAATGCAACTGTGTTTCATAGGCAGGGCTAGTATTTTAAGGCTTTTTTCCTCTATGTCTAACACTACCTCCTTTAGACTAGGCCTTCAATAGAGGCACTAGATATGGGTGTTAAGATGATACTCCTGTACAGGGGAGGGAATTCCAACACTGCAGGGCCACTTCAGAGAATATGCATTATGTAGTTTGGGGCAAAAAACCAAAGATTACTGACGAAGCATTTAGACTTGATTTTGTTTGTCTCTTAAAAGTGGCAGACAGGGATATTTCAAGCTGAGGAAAGTATTGTGAACAGGATGAAAAAAATTCTGCTACAGAATGAATTATACAGTGCAAAATCAACATACTGAGTCCTATGTGTCTGAGAACAGGACAATCCTGGGACTCTGCGGATGCTACTGTAGACCTAATTGATGGGAAGGAATCATCATTTCAAAGCATTATTAGGTCTGTAGCCTGAAGTCTGTAGCTAAGCCTGCACTACTTCTAAGAGTTGACAGTGCAGGGTCTTCTGGTTTTTCTTTTTCTAGAAGAGGCAAGCTGTTCTTCCATGCTTCCTGCAGATTGTGCACTACAAATATTACTGGCCTTGTAAGTGCAGCTGTTACCTAAATTGGTTTGTCTTCTGTTTCAATAATCCTGTTCCCATTTAGGTAAATTGAAATAGTTAACTGAAGCCAAAGAGAAGAGTTGCTATTTGAATTTCACCTTGCAGACCAAGTGTTAGTGCTTATAGGAGGAAGGGGAACTTGTTATTGGACCTATTTTAACCTGACCCTACAGTTAACAAAGCAGGGTTTGGAGGGTGTGTTACCTTTCTCCATGTACTTAAGTGGGCCTTTTTAATGTCAGTAATTCAATGACATTAAAAAGTGTTCTAGAACTGTTCCCTTATTTAAGACAAAAGAAACTCCTTGAATTCAACTTATTTGTGTAATCTAGGAAGAACATCCATGTATTTGGATCCCCTTTCTGTTCAGTGTAATGGGTCTGCCTTAGTTTGAGCAAGTCTGTAGATCTTATATTTCAAATTTCTTCTATGGTTAATCCTCACATCCTTCCAATGTAAATAACATATCACAAGGAAACAGGGATTGAGCTGGCTACAATTGCTCCTTCTATGTAGAAGTGACTTGCTGAAAAGTACTTGTGTGTGTGTGTGTGTCTAGATGCTGCATAAAGGTGGGACATTTTCCTGTAGCCCACCTGTGGATTGAACAAAGTGTCTTGCTCTCTTGCTCTGTGCATCTCTTTTTTTTGCTTGAAGAGTGTTGAGCAACATTTATGTTCTGATTGCACTCAGTGCAAGTAACTCGACATTATGTTTAGGATGCACACATTAATGAGAAAAACATCTGTTGCATCTTTACAGAAATAACATGTTGCAGTCTTGGATCACATTTCAAATCCAAAGCCTTCAAGGGATGTGTGAAATAACAGTATAAGTAGTGGATTTTTCTTACACGATGCAAGAATGAATATTTGGTTTAGAATTGGTCTAACTTACCCTTCTGTGTTATTGGCCTCTACTACAGTAATAGGGAAGGAAACAGGGAAAAAACCCACTGAACTGGGTGTCCAAAAAAGCAGGTCCAGCAGACTTTGTTTTTCTTCATGTGTATTTCTAAGATTCTTGGTTGAATCTGAATTTTGGATGTGCCCAGTTGGCACAGGAGTGGGATAGATTTCTTTACTGCTTATAGAAACACTTCTACTGTAGTTCATGAACTGACATCTTGTGCTGTTTATCATATGATAAATAAAGATGAGATGCTTCATTAAACTCATTTGCTTTTTCCTTACAGAAGTCTAAAGTAAGCATTTATTTTAATATATATTTGAGTCCCTTTAAGCAGGAGCATGTCTGACATGTGATGCCTTTTTGAAACTCCCTTAATATGGTGCTCAACTGGAAATGTTCGAAGGGCACTCCTGGTCTTTCTGACTGTTGCAGGGAAAAAGAAGAATATATTCTTCTATAAAGAGAATGTATACATAGATATACAAGGTCCATTTAGTTTAAAGTAGTTGTTTTTCAGCGCACGTAAACTAAAACAGGGAAAGCACAAAATAACGTGTGAATGACTATGCTTGTGATTACAGATGAACAAAAGCAGGATGAAGGAGACCTTTGCAGGTAACTACAGCTCTTTAGAGGGGTGAGTTAAACCACAGGATGTATTTCTGATGTTATCCAGAGAACGTGCTGAAAAAGTATTCTCATCAGCATTTGTGGGTTTTTAAGCTATTGTTTGCATAATATTTTAAAAAAAGTGGTATTGAAGCCTGATTTTGAGTACATTATCTCTAGAGATTGTGCCTTTAGCTGCAGCAAAAGGGTGGGCTGTAAGAAGGAAACCTGACTGAAATCTTGATTGGGGGAAAAAAGCAAGCCTAACCTGTAGTTCTTGTGCTGCTTTGAAATAGCTCAGGGCTATGTGTGTCTGTGATCTGCTGATGATAGAAATGAGGAAAAGGAAGGCATTGTACACAACTAAGGAGTTCTGAAAGACTGTTTAGGAGGGATCTGCATGTGAGTAACATCCCTGTTTCCAGCAGTTCTGCTGTGTCCTGCATCACATGAATCCTAGCTGTTGTGCAACAGGAAGCCTAGCTTTTTTTCCATTCATCTTCTGGAGCTCGTGGAGGGAAACACAGATTGGACTTGTGTTTAACTATAACTTCCTTCCTATTGGGAACTCGCATCCGAACTATTATGGATTTCTGGCCACGTGGTGTGCTTTTGTTTCCTGCCCATATGTGAAATTTGAGTTAAGCTTTGGAGTCTCAGGGTGGAGAAGATGACTGGGAGGCATCTTTGCCTGGAAGTCCTTCCATGATTGTCTGCTTCCCCAGCTTTCTGCATGGGTACAGCTGGTTGTACTCTGGCATGTCATGATCAGCTGGTAGCGTGTATGTGCTGACAATACAGCATGTAAGATCTATTTAAGCTTTCTTATTCTGAAACTTAAGGGCTCCTTCTTTAAAAAATTATGATAGTTTTGCTATATCTGAATGAGATTGTATTATTTCTAAACATCAAAAGAAAATGACCGGACTGGAGGCTAGCCCAAAGAATTGCAATTTTATGTCTAAACTGTCACCTGCCAAACAGACTTTGCCAAAATCAGTTTGTAAGTTTTTCTATGCAGTAAATAGAGTGTGAGAAGTACGCAAATCATGGAAACTGGCTAAAGAATGAGTAGGATTGCCGAAGAATAAGCAGTACAGAAAAGGAAGGTGCTTATCTTTAATTAGGTACACCTTTTTACCTTGAATCCTGTTTTGGTAGTAGATGTTCGTGCCCAATTTCCTTTTGTGGCTTTCTGAAAGGGAAGAAGTTCTAACCAGCAAATTGGTGGCCTTTTCAAATACAGGAGTGCCTGTGTGCATGCAGGCCTCCAAAGTTCTAAAAATGCTCTGTATTACTTAAATTTGTCTGAATAGCATAATCAATCTTGTGTTTTGAAACTGAATTACAAGGAATTTTAACTTCCATGTTTATAGATGGAAGTAAAAAGAATATGATTTAGTGCAGACTGATTTTTTATGCTGTCATGGAAAGTCAGTCTGATGGCAGCTGTATGTATTTTTTTCTATTTTGTAATGTATGCAATTTTATCCCCTCTCTCCCAGCTATTTGCTTGCTGTTTAACTTGGGGTTTTCTGCAGAATGTTGTACCCGACTTAGATACAGAGATGTTTGTTTTCTAGTGTGAAACACCACTAAACCTGCAGATTTTTCAAGACAGAGCAAGAGGTGCTCAAAGAGGGGGATAAGGTAATGCTCAAACTCAGAAGAGGCTTGCGGGTTGTAGTTAGTTACAGCTTAACTGACTGGCCAGAAAAAAAGCTATAGTGTAAGAACACAGCTGGCAACAGGCTCATGTCTACCCTCAGAAAAGTAAACTTTCCTGCCACAATCCCCTGATCTGTTTGGATAATGATAAAAAGATACTGGGCAAAACCCAAGAGTTCAGTGACTGCTTGGCCAGACTATAAATATTTCAAGCTTTGAGTGCTCGTGTGGCTTAAATGTTGCAGCAGGACTGTCTCAGTTATTTTTAGGTTGGGGGAGGAGGAAGAGTGCTTGTTTCCTGTCTTCCCCTCCCCCAGGAACCTTAGGTACCTTAGATGAGGAGAAGAAAAGCAGCAACCCCTGAGCTGGTTTATTGAACAACCTCGGTACGTTTCCTGACCTCCTTTGTGGAAGGAGTGCAACCACTGCAGTTACACTGCAGCACTTTGACAGTGTTCTTCACTTTGAAACAACACAACAGCAGTGCCTCTTGACTGAAACAAGACTGCAGCTTACTTGGTAGTTGTATATAAAGTCCCCAAAACATGGATACTAAAGCTTGTGACTAGTATTCCTCCAGCTGCTGTTATGGGAACTTGGATGTAATGCACAGCCATGACTAACATGAGAAATCAGTGAAACTGAATACTTAGTCATTCAAATATTAATATATTTAGGTAATAACCATTAATGTCTTCATGTTACCTGCTACTAATTCTCTTGTACATAGCTTCAAATGGCTCTGACTTGTAGATACATATTCACGCTATAAACCAAAAGAATATGGTAAACTTGGCAACAGTGCTTGTCTAGTTTGAGCTATACCAAAGTCCTTCATTTGGCATCTCAGGGTTTCTTTATTACCTTGTTCCGTAGGGACATGAAGAAATCCATAGCAGTGCCTTAGATTTTCTCCTAAAGGAGAGGGGCAAAATATGTATGTGGTCCTGGTTACTGATACTGTAAAAATTGTGACACAACACAATTACTTCTTGTTGCGTGGGTGTTGGCAGCAGTACCCAGGTGTTAGTTAACTTTGGGAGGAAAGGTGTCTGAGGCTATTGTGTGCAATCAATGAGCACATAATCGTGGTAAAAATAATCACTCTGACAAAAGTCAGTCTGCACCAATCCACCTAGAAGTATGAAACTTCTTGGCACTGTGAAGTGTATGCAGAACAAGCCTAGAATCACTCAGGCAAGAAGCAGCTAAACACTAGCTTTGGCATGGACAAGTGTCCCCATGTGAGGAGCCAGGACAGAAATGGCAGGCTTGTCCTAACATGCTTCTCCAGCTGCTACACAGAAATACCACTCCTGTGTTGACCTACATTTTTTCTCCAGTCTTCTGTGTATTTTCCACTGTGTATCTGGTGATTGTTCTCTCTGCAGGGATATTGGTTTGCAGTTTGTTCTGAGGTTTTGTTTCATTTAAACTTAAGGTTTTAGAAAGCTGAACAGATCTCAGGCTGACTATGATTCATCCTACTGAAGCAAAAGTTTCATGCTGGTATTAGCTGCCTTGGAAAACTAGCAGTGTATGAGAGGATACTGACTGAAGAGTACGATTTTCAAAATCTTGAACTCTGTTAAAAATGGAGTGTCTGCTCACAGAAAAACTTGGAACCTCTTGCATCACTTCTTGGGCACAGACAGTCAAACCTTAGCCCCTGATGTCTGAATCGTGCTCATTCAGCTAAAAAGGAATAGCAGTGTGGTCACTTGATTAGTGAGAAAGTTAAGCAAGTCCATTTGGCCTCAAATACATTTTTAATGTGCAGATGAAAATGAAGATTTTTGCTGCTAGTGAAACTTTTTCATCAGTAGTTCTATGGAGTTGGGCAGTTGGCACTGCAGCTCCATCAAGGGGATTCTCATTTCAGTAGTTACAAACTAAAACCGTGAACACTTAAGTTAGTTGAATATTGATTGGAGTACCCCCACCAAAAGATAAAAGGGTACCTTGTTATTGAACAGTATATAAGCATAAGCTGAAGGGCATAAACATCAAGGGCAGGAGCTTGAGCCAACATACTTTCCCTTCAGACAGTAGAATCTGCAAACTGCAGGCAGGTCCTTTGTGGGTATTGAAATTTCCAAGCCTGAGCAGTGCTGGTGGCATCTCCTATTGCTCTTGATAGAGTTGTAGGTAGTAGGGTTGGGGCTGCAATAGGAAGTGTGCTTCAGTTCGTGGTTTTACGCTTCACAATAATGCCATTTGCTGCTCAAAAAACTTGTCTGTTGTGAACCTTTCACAGGAAAAGTGTATCCGTGTGGTGGGTGGGGGTTTTGGGTGGGTGTGGTTTAAGAAGCTTGTGTTTCACAATGAGCCTTTCACAATTCCTGGTGCTGGTCAGATTGTACATACCTCAGGCACGTGAAACAGATGTCATTTAATCATCTATAATATAGCCTGTTCCCTTAGAGGCTGAGAATAACAGCTAGATCTAGAAGACTTGGTTGAATTCTTCATATAGTGGTCCCCTTGTACTGCTCTAAGCTGTCTATGAGCATGTATTACTGGTAATTAAAATTGCACCAACATCTGAGCAGAAAGGAAGAAGAAACCACTTGGTTAAAGCTTTCTGTTGTTTAAAGATCAAAATAACAAGATAGAAGTGGTAGATTGATATATGTACATAATAAAGCTAAAGAGAGTGCATTAAGATGAAATGAAGGACTTCAGGTATGAAGGCAGCACTGAAAGCCAGAGAAAGGGGGTGAGGTGAGGATATCGAAGGGAAAGTGTGGTGAACTAACCCAAGAGTAAGAGAAGAGCCTGTGGTGAAGGGAGCCATCTTTAGCAGCAGTGAAGCCTTACATGGGAACCTGATGAAACTTAGTATCTGTTAGCTAACGACACCTGTCATCAAGGAGTCAGTGCAGAATCCTGCTGGGTCTGGAATCACGGGGTGGACAAACAGTGCTGAGATGGCTGGTGGAGTTATTGGCCTTTGGGGTGGAGGAAGAGTCGTACTAGTGTTGGGGCTGATTGGAAGAAAGAATGTAACAAGTTGGGCAATTAGCCAACTAAGTAAAAGTGATTAGCAGAGGGCCCTGTTGATGCCGGTGACTGGAGTTCAGCTGCCAGGTTCTTAATGTGCCTGACCTAGGAGCTGTTCTGTCAGGGCCCTTAGTGGGTATGAGAGGCAATCGTGGTGTTCTGTCTTCACCAGTCCTGTATCTGGCACCATACATAGCAGGTGCTCCATCGCCTCAGTTGTTGATCATTTGTGGAGGTATGCTGCAAACAAGGGAGTGATCTGTTAAAGAGATTGCTTTCTCCTACCCTTGAATTTGATTTTTGAGTTGGGGCTCAGAGTGGATCTAAGATCAGTCAAAATAGAGGCAGAGGTTTTTATATAACATCTCTTCCTCCTTTTTGCACCACTCTTTAGGCTGTGTAAATGGTTTTTCTAAAGCACATCAGTGCCTCATGTCAGAGGCACAGGTAACTCAAAACTATTGGCTTGATACATAGGAAGTCTAAGGCAGAGACAGGGCAAAGTCTAATTAAAGGCATTAAACATTACCATGAGATGCTTTTAGCTGTAGTCTCAATTTGTCACAATTTAACAAAACTGTTCCTGCAGGAAATTTAGCAGGAATCTTTTACTGATGACAAGAAATAAATTGAGCAAAAAGATGTAGCATAGAATTACAAGCTTTATAAAAGGGGTCCAGTGACCCAGGCAGTCTGTTCTGACATTTCTTAACTTTCCCCTGCTTGATTTCATAATGTTACAAAACATAAGGAAGGAGTAGAACTGGATTTTCTGCAAATGTGTGTCTTTTGAGCATCAAACACTTTTTCGTTTCATGGATTAAAACAACGCAATAAAAACAATGAGCTTAATGAGAGTAAGTCGTGCTTTCACAAACCTTTTTCTTCCACCCTGCTTGCCTTCCCATGGTAACTCCAGTACCTCATGAGTTACTAGTAATGCTGGCAGAGACTAATGTTTACAACTCAAGTCTGTTTTTTTTGAATACAGGCTTCAGTCTTCTCTAGCAAATTAAAACCAGATGGGAACAGCAGGGAGCAGAGTGGAATTTAATTCTGTTATGTGGCATGTAACAAAACTCTTTGGTAATTTTCATTGTTATTTTGCCTAGAAAATGGCTTGTAGCTTTCTTGTGTGCAGTCTTCTTACAGCAGTTAACCCCAGCACACTAGAAGCCTTCACTGAGATGTTTTGCTTTACTTCCACTGCAGTGACAGACTATAATATCTGTGTTTTTTGTGGGGTTGTTTTTGTGGTGTTTTTTTAAAGCAAAATACTCAAAACTAGTTAATCTGGACAGAAAAGTTTTTCTCTTTGTTCTTGCACAGCTGATAGAGGTGAACTGTGTTGGTTTTGCAGCATTTAGCAAGTCTTTCTCTTTTCTCAAACTGCCCTAGATGAAAGTACACTAAAGGAACACTTGCTGAAATCTGAAGAGGGAGTCAGGCTCAGTCACCCAAAACTTCAGTGGCTCCAGGATCTGTAGTGCAGACAGGATAAGGATTTTTTCAGTGCATTGAATGCTGTGCTTTTTGTGCTGGTTTCTCAGAGGAAAAGACTCAACACAGTGAATCACAGGGACGTTGCTTCCTGCTGGGGTTTGGGATTTCCGGGCATGGCTGCAGGAGCTGTTTTTGCATCGTGCGTGTTCTCAGGCAGGAACTTGCTGGAGATGAAGACAGAAGCCAAACTGTTCTGTGCAGAATGTAATAGTTTCTGACTCAAATTGTGTGCTAATTGTCAAAATATCATAGGGTGTGGTAGGAACTGCTGTGTCTAAGGTTGCTGAGGATTCATTCCATCATAATTTGCCTAAATGAGTATAATATGCTAATCTCAGTTAACATATAAAAGTGAGGAAAGATTTCTTGATGTTTTCTAGCCACTTGAAACCTGATAGTGTGCAAAAATATTTCAGTGTGCTGAAGTATTCATGTTTTTTTTCCTCAGTTGCTCAGTCTTAATTCCCATTCTTTCTGATTTCACACAGAAGGAAAAAGCCGCTGAAGCTACTTGCTGTAGCTTCAGAAATGTTAACTCAGTGAAGTGTGAGCATTGGAAATACAATATTATCTAGTTTCACCAAGTTTCACTAAGAATTAAAAATACATAATCCTGAAAGTTGCGATATTAAATTGATATAGAATATTTTTACATCCATTCCTGCTTCATACAGCTATTTTCTTCATAGAAGTATTTGTAACTGTTACATTACTGAATTTTAGTGTCAAATATAAGATTGACACACTTACTAGGAAGATAAACTTCAAGAAAATTCATATGAACTCCTTCAGTAGTTGTTCTTGATAAACCAGGCCTTGCAGCTTCAAGAGGCAAACAAGAAAGGGGTGTGGAGAAGGGGCGGTAGTCAAGTTTTTAGGAAGATCATCCCCAACTGGGAGTTAAGCTTTCTGAATGTGGAATAGTGTGCGTTACTCCTGAATGCTCTTTTCATAGGTTGCTTCAGATCTGCTGTCTTTATTCCCTGCAGTGCTGGAGAAGGGCTCTGGAGGAAGCCATTTCTCTCTCAGGTTTTAACCTCTGCTGTTCTGGGTCCACTCCTTGTACAGCGAACAGTTTCTTTTGGTGTGCTGTCCTCTGATGCTCTTTGGAGGAGAGGGAAAGAGTTGATCTGAGCGGAGTGTCTGAAATAAGGGATTGCAAAGGGCTGCCTCGAGTGGTTAAACCTGGGTTTAACAGTTGGAGCCACTTCATAGAGTAGTCCTTCCCAGCACATTCCATGAAAATGTTTCCAGTGCCTTTCAGTTTTCCTCTCTGGACTCTAGTGACTAGGACATGAACTAGCACCTAAAGCAGTATCAGAGGTGCTACTTCTCACTTGATTTTAAATAAATAAATCTTGAATGTAGTTCTTTTGGGGTTAAAAAGGCTATATATTTTAGTTTGATAGGGTCTGTATACCTAATTTGACATGATTTTTTTCAAGCATTTTTTAATGAAAATTTTCCTTAATGGTGAATGACAGATGTAAACTAGTGCTGGATTCTGTGTGTGTGACTATTTGTTAAAGGAAAAGCATGTTTTCAGAGTGTGGTTTTTGGACTTCCAGACAGATTACACAAGCTCAAGAAGGCCCACCCCACATCCTGTGTAGAAAACCAGCTCACAGAAGTGCCTATTGTTCTTCAGGATTATAAATCACTGTATTTTCTGCCTGCTTTCTGTTTCAAAGCACTATATGGAAAACACTAATGCAAAGGGAGCCACCACAGCAGCTTAACAAGTGCTTGGTCCTGCCAGGTACTGAGTGCTGGGCTCTTACTGAAAGGCTGGGGGCTGGGATTGGACCGTCAGGCTCCTGTGGTAGAAAACAAAGGTTTTGCGTGGGTAAAAGTAGTTAAGAGTGTTTTATTAGCTATGTGAGTCCATTGATAATTGACAGACTTTCAACCTGAAAGTTGTTTGTATGCAGCCATGCCAGTATTTACTGTTTGGGAGGGAGGGCAGTTACAGAGCATTTTGCTTCAAGCACAGTGAATTATTCTCATTATTTCACCACTGCTCAGCCTTCAGTGCAATGAGAGTGGAGTGGAGTATCTAGATTTAGTACCCCACCAAAGAGAGAATGATTAGTTTTTCTGAATCTCCGCTCATGCTTATTTCTGTTTTATGTGTTATTCCATCTACAAGTTAATCCACCAAGAAAGGAGTTATCAAGCCAAAAAAGGTCAAATCTGTTCACTCCTCCCCTTTTTTTTAATTTTATTTTGCATTTAACCTACAGTATCACCTTGGAGCTTATTTTTTAAAAAGCAGAGGTTCTATATTTTATTTTTAATTTTCAAATAGGAAATGTGATTTTAGATTGTGAATTTTAAAGCTCTCATGTTTATGGCTTTCTTACTTAAAAAACCAGCAACTTGTAATTCTTGCCAGAGTTCAGTACCCATTTAAGACCAAAACGCTTGTTATGATAATGCAGATGTAGCTAAGCAGAAGGCTGCCATGAGAGTGTTTGAGGCTGTGTCCTGCTTTTCTGCAGTCCTCTGAAAGGAATCACCTCCCTTTAGTCTCTTGCTGGTCTCCTGACTGTGCAACATTCCCAAAACATGTGGCCCATAAAATGGGATTATAGGGAAGGCATTCAAGTAAACAGAAGTTCCCTCTGGATGAGATTTGCTTTTTCATGCAGAGCTCTTGTGTGCTATAGCCTGGCACTGCAGCCTCGTTCCCTTGCCAGGAATGAGTTCTTTTCTTGGTGACCCTGAGGGTGTGAGACCATTTAGGCCATCTTCATATTTTGAAGATAGTTTCCTCCTGACTAGAAAAATGAAGTCTCCTTTTGCAGTGTCTTTGGAAGGACACACCCAATTAAAAGTTAAGGGAAGATAATCCTTTCTGTGCCTCTTCAGTGTCTGTGTGTAACAATAAATGACCGGTCTCATGATGTGGCTGTAGCTGCCAAAAACCTGCAGTGAGCGTACAGCTGTGTCAGTCATTAATTGCACAGTATTGCTGAAGTGGCCCAGTGCTTTTGTGAATTGTGTTCAAGGGTAAGTAGCTGCTTAAAGGTAAAACCTTTTGTGCTTCTATGAGCATACGGTTATATTGGTGGATAATAGTGTATTTCTGTCATTGCATGGTCCTCTTCAGCCTGTTCTGTTGAAAGTACACAGCCTGGGACAGGCTCAGTCTGCATTTTGAGTACTTACAAGTTCTTTTTTGAGACTACATTGTATTGGTCTTAGCAGGGACCATTTCCAGACCTGCTCCCTGCTCCAGTCCTGGCCTCAATAACTCAGGCCGTCATTGCCGCTCTGCGGGATTACTCTGTGTGGGATATCAGGGCACAAAGCCTTCAGGCTCAGGTTCCTTTCACTGTAGATCTTTGTCATGTTTTTAAAAAACTTGTTTCAAATGAGTATTGTCCTTCTACCTTTCCAGTGGTGCTAGTCACCAGAGCAATGGTGCAGTCAGTAGCGTTCCCTTATCACAGAGTGATTTTGGCTGGAAGGGACCTTAAAGATCTTCTAGTTCAGTGGGTGGGGACACCTTCCACTAGGCCAAGGTGTTGAGAGCCTCATCCAACCTGGCACTGAACACTTGCAGGGATAAGATAGCCACAGCTTCTCTGGCCAACCATTCCAATATTTCACCACTCTCACAGTCATAAATTTTCTATAGCTAATCTAAACCTGTGCTCTTTCAGTGTAAAGCCCTTCCCCCTTGTATCACTACATGCACCTGGAGAAAGTCCCTTTCTGGTTTTCTCGCAAGTCCCCTTTGCATATTGGAAGGTTCCTTACGCCTGGGATGAGGCTTCTGGTGCTGATGGCCTTGTATCCTGTGTCCCACAGCATGGGGGCTTTCATCCAGGGGGAAAGCTGCAGTTGTAAATATTGTCTTTAAAACAACGGGAATTCATAAATTCACAAATTCACTTAGGTGACCGTGTTCCAGACATGGCCTGTGTTTGGTCACATCCTTGATGTGCTCCTGGGTATTGCTGAGGAATGTGATAAGAGATCCCTACAGAATGGAAGACTGCCCTCTGCCTTTGGACAGCGTAGCATTACACTTACTGACTTTACCTTCTTTTAGAGGTGACTGAACAGAAACAGTTAAACTTCTGGCAGTTGTGGAGCTTTGAACCAACAGCAGCACTGAGAATTTTCAGTTATCTGAAGAAATGTACATCAGAAATTCATGGGTTTTGTTTCTGCACCTGCTACAAAGAAGTAAAACAGCCCTGGGAACAGGCAAGACAACCCGGTTCCTGCCACTGTCAAAAGCAGCAAATTCATTCATTCATGTACCCCCTATTGTAACTGAAGCGAAGCATTATTTGCCGTGGGTTCTAAATCAGGAGTCGCTATTCTTTCTCTTGTTGTTTGGTTTCTTTTGAAAACCTTTACAATGGGCAGCACACTTAGAGAGTGAAGGGAGGTAAATTTGGGGCCTGTAGCTCACGCCACAGGTGACTTCTCTCTGGAATAACGTCATTGTCACAGCTGTACACAGCTTTTGTTTCTAGAGGGTCAGATTCTCTACCCTCTATAGGAGTGTATAAATGAGAATGCTGGCTGATTTAATTTGATGGCAGACTGCTGATAACACTAGTGGTTATTTGAAGACTGCTTAATCCTATTTAACATTGGGATTTTTTTGGAATGCCTCTGATTTTTGGATGTATTTTGTACAGAAGCCCATTTAAAAGCTGGGGCTGAATCTGTCGTTTGCTACATATCCATTGGCATTTTCATCATATTTCAACTGTATGACAGTTAAACAGGATTATTAAGTAAAATTTTCTGAAGGTTAAGGAGATTAATTATATTTTTAATACCTGCAGCTTTGTAAGATCTAAGGCTGAATTATGAGGCAAAGTAACGACATACTTAATTACTGTATTTTCCAAATGTTAGGTAGATGTTACAGATACAACAGCAGGGAACTGATAATGTCATGTGTATAACAGCCAGCACCTGTTTGTATTTCATTTAATAATTTCTGCGTGGGATCATTTATGTTGTAGGAACTGTCAGTTTACGAACAAGCTTTTGAGGGGAATGATACACTGCTAAGGCTGCAATGCTTTGTATTACGCTGCACAGATTCTGTATGGTAACTCAAAAGATTTGTGTGCTTCCTATCCCAGTCCGCCTGCATACCAGCACTGTCAGCCAGGTGAACTTGCAGTGAGCTGGGTCAGCAGAAGAAACCTCTTTTCTTGCAAAAAGCTCTGTGGACAGCTTGTTAGAGTCAAGTAAATGACAGTGCAAGGGAAACAGAAGGGGAAATATCCTGTTTTGACAGCAGTCAGGAGTCTGATTGGCTTTATGGTTTCATGAAGTCCTCTCTGTAAGTTAGGTGCACATCTGTAACTGTGGAAACCTCTGGTTGTTCAAGGTTTTGCTTCCATGCTGCCAAGTGCCACCCCTGTCCTGAGTGCTGCCACTGTCAGCTGCTTGACGCAAAGGCAGGTAGGGAACACAAACTTGATTGACTATAAGCTTTTAGGATCTGGTTAGAAATTTCTGGAACTGATGGAGAGAAGTCTTACAGATCAAACGTGGTTCAGGTGACCCCCCCTATGTCTGTATTGGTACAAGATGAAATATGTGGCTCTTGGGTGACTGTAAGGAAGCCTTGGCTCAAACTTGAGCAGCTGCAATTAGGCAGGTGAGCCGTGCTGAAGAAGACTGTAGGCCTCAGTGCAATTTTCTGGGAAATAAAGGAATCCACATAGTAAGAAGACACATGCAAGAACGGCTTACCAAGGTCATTGGTAATGCACTAGTATTAAAAAAAAAAAAAGGGAGGTTTAGAAATTCCACGCAGTTCATCTGGTTCATTAGGCTGGTGTCAAAGTACTGAATTAGAGGACTGTGATAAGACAGTAGAAGGTCACTATCACCCGGGGAAAATAAAGGGCCTGACCAGTCCTATCCGTGGACCTGTTTTTTTGCTACCTACAGTTACAAGTGACACTAGAGATTGCTAAAACTGGAAGAAGTTAGATGAAGCAAACCTCTTTTCTCCTTTTCTGTTTAGTACCATCGTTAGCATTCTTGGCAGTGCTTCACAGACACTTTCAGTGGTTTTTCTGCTTGGTTGCATTTCCTGTCTCATATACTGGCATAGTGATGTCATTCTTGCACACCACTGTGGGACAGCGCGGTGGCGTGGTCTGCCTGAACCCCTGCAAGAAAGGATTTCTCGTGCCCCTACAAGAAGACTTCGCTTCTGCTCTGATGGCTGAAATCCAAATGGAAAGTCCCTTTTTTGAGCCTCCCGTGTATGGAGTGTAGGAAGCTGCTTACGTGACTATCTGTCTTCACCCAGTGTGGGTGAGCAGCTGGAGCCGGCCTATCTCTATGTGCCTCCATAACCCTGTCTGAAGCTGCAGAGAAGGCAAGGGTAGGGAAGATGCTTATCCCTAAAGCAAACAAAGCAGTGGAAAACAGGAATGGGAGCTCCAAACATGTCCCTGCTCCTCTGGCCGGGCAGTCCTGGTCATGGGAAGAAAGCACAGAGAAAATCTTATCTGCCCAGTGCTCATTTCACGGGCCAGGAGAGCAGCAGAGTTTGTTTCTCTGGTTCTCCTGGCTATCTCAAGAAAGCCGCGTGGATGAAGCAGTTTCTCCTTGTGGGTGTTGCTGGAGGAGAGGGAGGAGTGTGGCTGCGAGGGGGGAGCAGGCGGCCCCTCTCCCCTGGGGAGCAAGCCTGGTCCTGCTGCTTCCTGAGGTCTGTCCCTGTGCAGCCGGCCAGGCTGTGCTGTGCGAGCAGCGATTATGTGGGGAGCTTTACAGCGATAGAAATCTGTATGTTAAAATGAACTTGAGAAAACTTCTTAAATCTGGCTCAAAGGGGCTCTTCCAGCGTTGAGTCATCTGCAGCTGCAGAGGAGCCCTGGGCAGAGCCTTCCTCCCCTCTGTTCGGTGAAGCTGTCAAGTGCCCGGAGCCAGGGCAGGGAGAAAAATACCCCAGTTCTGTTCCTAACGAGATGCATGGGAGAATTCCCTACGGGGCAGTGGTGGGGGTTTGTGGCTTTGTGTGTTTCAATCGGCTCGGAGCTCCCACCCAGAGGACTGAAACGCCCCGAGCCCATCCCCGGGAAGCAGACAATAGCGTTGATATGCCTGTTGCTGCAGAGGAAGTGGCTTCTGTTACAACCAACAACCAATCTGCCAAAGTCCATGGTTTGGGTGGTTGCCAGACTAAATTTGACATAAGATTATTTAACCTTTTTGGCTTTTGTCTTAACTGTTGTCTGGGTATGTTTCTCCTGCTTCCTACCATTTAAATCTCACCTATTGGGCAGGGGTTTTCCCCTCTTCACAAAAATTAGTATTTTTGTTAAGAGAACATTGTTAACAGAGAAGTCAGTCTTCATTTAATAAATAGATGATGAAACTCTTCTTGAATGTTTTCAGTAGGGTAGAAAAACTGATGCAAAACCATGTGCATTTATGGTGTTGCTCAGGGCTTTGTCATGTCCCCTCACTGCAGTCGTTGGGAAATAGGACACATTATGGCAGAAGAGGCAGTATGTGGAAGTCAGGCTTCAGATGTTGGAGGCATCGGGCGCCCTCTTGTGCTGTTTCTCCGGGAGCGTCGCAAGGGAAGCAGGGTCCCAGGGACAGAGGCGGAGCCAAGCTTTTAGTCCAGGGGGCAGGCTGCTGTGTGCTTGGGCACCTAAATAGTGATGCGGGGCGCTGCTGCTTTGGACGAGTTACTTGCTGGGTCCACAAAATTCACTCCAGCTATACAGTATAACCATTCAAAATGAAGCTTTGAATGGAAAAGCTACCTTCCAAAAGACTAAAATACTTAGGGTCGCACTAAAGTAGCAGTGTTCACTAAATTTCTCTGATGGGCCATGTTTTAAGTTGGATTTCAGCCTTCACTGACTGTTAATAATATGATGCAAGTTTAGAACTTTTTGTTTGTTTGTTTGTTTAGATTATGCTGTATAATTGTTCACCTCCTTGGGCTGCAGTAATATCAGGAAAACGTGCTGCATCTCCCTGGAAGTCAATTACAGGTCTAGTTAAATACCTTTTTTCAGATTTCAGTCACTTGCAGCAAGCAACTACCTCATTTTTCCAGATACCAGACCATCAGCAGAGGTGTAAACTCCAGAGTAAAAGAGGTGTGTTAATTTATCAAGGACCTTCTTTCCTAAGCCATGACTGGTTGTCTTAAAAGTCTTGTTGAGGAGCAACAACTTCTGAGAAGTCTGGTAGTATTCGATGCAGATTTTCCATTTACTAAAAAAAACAAAACCCAAACACCTGGGCTCTACCAAAGTGTATCATGGTTTTCTGTTTAATGATTCTGTTCCATATTAGTTTGTACTACTTGGTTATCAGTAAAGCTTTGTACAGATTTATTGCTCTGCTGATAATGCTGTGAGTTTGGCAATGTACATTTTTTAGTATTTGTCTGTGTTTTCTCTAGCAGGTTACAGTGTAGAGGACAAGTAATGTCTGTGAAGTGTTTTCAAGCAAGAAGAAAATGCTGTGGAAATACATGGAGTTATTGTCGCTATGTGAATTTAATGGGAGTTACCACCCATGACAGCAACAGCATGGGTACAACAAAATGGATCAATAAAGGGTTTGTACATACTTTGAAGTTAATAAAAGTTATTTCCTGTACCCGATGGCATACTTGAAATTGATCCAATAAAGACTAGAAATTCCTTTATCCCACAAGTAGAATTTTTCAGGATCTGGGCTGAAAACACACTTGAGCATGAGCAGTTTGGGGGCATTGACTGTAAGTGTTGTTCTAGCAGAGCAAGTCCAATCTTAGAAGTTTTTAGTTTGCTCTGGAGGCCATCTACCATGAGTAGTAAGGTGATTTGTTCAGTATGAGGGACCATCTCATGACCATAACTGATGCTGTGTGAAAAATAATCCAGACAGGCATTTGGGAATGTTCAGAGAACTGGCAGGGGAGTGTGAGTGAGGAAAGAAGTACCTTTCCTTTACCCAGTGAAGTCTTTGTGCTTCCTTTTCACTTTCATGAAGAAGATGGGGAAAGGCTCCTGGCAGGGATAAAGTTTTTCTGAGTAGTTGGGTATTCTGCAAAGCTCTTCAAAAGGCGCAGGACTTCGCTTGGGTGGCTTGCATAGCTAAAAATGGTTAATGTAAATTAAGTCACAGACAAATCTCCTTAGCAAAATCAGCTATTCCTGAGCACAGAATTTTGTCATTAATAATTTGAGCAAAGTGTGTGGTCGTTGTTCTTTCATTAACCCTACCTACCTTAACATATCAACAAAAGGCCCCTTGTGGCTGCACAGTTTAATGTCAGTGTTTGAAAATCTGACAGTGTCAGGTCTGATGTAGCTACTGGTGAAGGATCATTTGCAGATTTACTTTTCAACACATTGTAAAAGGTTAAATCCAAATCAGTGCTTTGCATCCTGTTCATCTGGTGTTTCACAGTAGGTGTGTGTGTGTATGCTTTTCCCTAAAATACACAATGGTAAGTATGACATAACTGAAAAGTAGCATCTTGCTAGTGAGTGTGTGTATATAGCATAGCTCCTGGGTTGCAGCAGTCCTTATTCAGTATTGCAGCAGTTAACTCCTGCCTTTGAAAAAGTGAATTGTTTAAATCCCTATAAAATGCTTTCCTAGACCTACTAGGAGCCAACTGTGAGGTCTGACTATAGCCACATTCTGTCCTTGTGTGCAAGATTATCTTTTCAGATAAGCATGAATAGAGTTCAAATGAATCTATCAATAATCAGTGGAAAGGATGTCATAATGCAAAGTCTGATACTGTACAAAAATATACAAGTCCTTGAAAACATGTGTTTGGAAAGGAACTGCTTTATTCTTAACATAGCTGCAGGTCTGGCAGCAACAGCTCATGAAGAGGTGTGGGAATTAGCTGAACAGGCTCCCTGCTGGCAAGGAGAACTTGGAGGCTGTATGCTACTGATAGGAGACTGACTCCTCATTTTTAAGTCCCTTTGGGTAAAGGAAGGTAAATTATTTTTCTTTGCTGATGAAACACATTGTGAGGCTAAGCCACAATTGAGAAGAAAAAAAATAAACGTTTACTGGAAATAACATCTTTAAAGTCAAATGAAATATGTCATGTAAGATTTTGATTTGTTTTAGTTTGTCGTAATCTCTTAGATTCATCACAGTGAATTCAGCTAGAAGAAGATACATGGGGAAGGTGGGGAAAGGAGGAGATGGCTGAAGATGAAACACACATTTTTAATTACTCCACTGCTAATTCTTTGATTTGGATCTGCTTATAATTAAGTTAAACTATTTTCAGTGGAATTTTTCTTTGAAGTATTTGCTGTAGTGCAGAGTTATGGGTGGTACTGTGCTAAGTCTAAGGAGAGGGCAAACAGAAATACTTTCTTGTCCTGTGAATGACACAGTCTCTGTAAGGACTCCTATGACTTATGAGCAGATGCTTTCTCCAAAATGTACTTTTTTACATCAGTTATGTGTAACTTATAAAGCTCTCTGTAATGATGCCCTCTGGTGACTGAGATTTTTTTACACTAGAATGAAATAAAAAACAAGATGGAATTTGGTCTGCACTGTGAAAGTACTCTGGCAAGTCGGACTATTCATTAAAGATTAATGAGCAAATTAGAGTTCCTAGAGTTCAACCAGGCAATATACACAGGGATATACACATGCAGAAGTCCATGACACACTCCAAGTGGTGCAGGAGCAGAGCTGTAATGTGTAAGATAGCCTCTCACCCTACCATGCCAATAATATCTTGCACATTCTTGATAAAAAGAAACCTGCCTTTTGGCACTGCACACTGGTAATTTATTTTCTAGTTCTTGGAGAAAAGAAAAAGATAAAAAATCTCCAGTTTCTTTGACGCAGAGATGTGGAGGATGTTAATTGATTATATGAAATCTTAGAAATAAACCAGCCGTCCAAAAGAATGTCTTTTGTATATTCTACACTTACTGTGGCTGCCACACAGTCTCTGGAAAGCTGATTTCTTCCATGCACTGTTTCCTTTCCCAGTTACTGCTTTTCATATGCACAGTCTGTTAGTCGCATCTGATGTTTCTACATTTACTGCCCATCATTTCCCATCACACAGACATACAGATATTGCACTGGCTCTGGAGCTCTTGTGACGCTGTTCTGGTTGAAAAGGACTTTTTATTTGCAGGGTTGTGTTATTTTATGGCCAGATCTGTGGGCAGGTAGTGTCGGCAGACTAGTGCAGACAGAAGGGAACAAGTATATGTGGCTGGGCATAGATGGAAGAAGTGTGGGCACCATCTTCAGTATCACTTCTGTTTTAAATGGCTATGAATCTATGTCCTGATCAATTCTGATGCAACACTGGCAAAGTAATGAATAAGAGTATTGAACTCCAAGCAATTAACCCAACAGAAAGCCATTCACAAGAAGATACAAGCAAGGTAATTAATAGGGAACGAACAGAAAAAACAAAGCAATGTCTCTCCCCCTTCCACTCCAAACCTGTGCTAATAAATTTGTATGAGATGTGAACTGTTACATCTTTACTAACTGAATTCCCAGATTAGACCCATATTCCTAGTAAGTATATCTGGCTAAGTAGCTCTGCTTTTAAGCAATGTTCCCCCGTGCCATACTTGGGAGAGGATTTATCTCCTCCCATTCAGCTCCTTAGGCGCAGCGTAGATCAACTGACTTTTATGCATTTTTTCTCCAAGAAAAACTAAAGGAGTAAACAAAATACTTCTTTTGCTAAGATGCCTACTTTGATCATAAAAGTTAAGATCAGGAGGTACAAGCATGATTTTTTGTCTCGCTTCCCAAATAACACAATCGTAGAATCTTAATTTATTAATGAGATCAGTTGTTTCCCTTTAAACTGTAATCTGTATTTTAGGAAAATACCTTGTGTTGATTTTACAGACCGTTTAGTATCTGTAGAGGAGTTTGTGCTATTGTTTTGAGGCCTGATAATACATCAGGAAGGATTGCATTTTTGTACTGGCATATGCAGTGTTTCATTGTGTGTCTTGCAGTCACACAGTGCTTCCTCTTGGCCTGAATAGTTACCCAGGTTCTTCTAGGAGGAGAGTGAACTGATTGATAAATTCATACATCTTTAGTGCATTGTCTCTGTAGTGGGAACACACAAAAATGAGTACTTAGTGGCTGTGCCTAGCCTTCCATTTCTAGCTAAACTGAGATATCAAAGAGCTTCTGCTTCCTTTCTAATCGAAGCTGGAGCTGCTTACTCTGTCTGATAGCCTGCTGATTATTTCACAAAGGCTGATGTAGTTCAATCAGTTGTCTCTAAGCTCCTCCTTCCATTGCAAATCCATGTCCCGCCTGGTGTACTTGAGCAGTGATTCCTGCTGTGTCTAACCGTCTTGTTCCATAAAGGAACTTAATTGCTGTTACATTTAGCCTGAGTGAAGGCAGCTGTCAGGCCCACTGCCCTGTCTTCAGCCTGCGACTGATCAGTGATGTCTTGTGCTTCCCACAGCCTGGCAGCCTTTGGGATTATATAAACAGCAGTGGAAGGAGACGTGGGTTTTGGTTTGCTTGCATGACTGGTTGTAGAATATTGTTATAGTAGGTCTAAGGAGTTTTGAGCAGAAAGGTGTTGGCTACCAGAGAGGAGGTTTCGAAATAACAGAGCGCCATGCAGAGCTACAGAGAAATTTCAGACCCGAGGTAGGTGGAGGATTATCCTTAGATCTCATCCAGGAGTGGGAGTCTCCAGTCAGACGCCTCCTCACTGGCACGATGGGGCGAGTGACTCAGCTCTGCAGTGGGGAAGAATGTCCCCAGTGCGGCTTTCCCGGACTCAGCTTCACCTGGAGATTTCTTGCTCAGGAATTAATTTGCTTATGAAAACTCATCAGTTCACAGAGCGTGGGGTGGCAGAGCTGCGGGCAGATTGCTCTCATGGGGTTGAGGATGCACAGCTGTAAGCAAGCCTAATTAAGACCTTTGACGAACTTTCCAGTGTAACTGCACCAGTAATTGTCGAGATCTATGAAGTAAACAAGGTTAATTGTTCTCTCAATCCTGAGAATTGCAGACATTTGTAATCATCCTGTCTTATCAGGAATGAAATACATGAGGCCTGTTAAAGCCTGGTGATTTGTTACAAGTAAAGTCTTTCAGAAATAGCACAAGACTGGGCTGGCACCAGTCAACTGACCTGTAATTTTAAGACTGGAGAAATGATGAGAAAAAAAGCAGAGCATAGAAGTACTCACAACCTGGTAATTCTCACGAGCTTATCTGGACCTTGAGTTGCTGTCACGAGTGAGAGACCCTGAGTGTCTGAGTCTCCTGAACTGTACGGGTTTGTACTGAAAGTCACCCTTCTGGGAGAAAAAAAGGCAAGCATGTTTCTAACAGGATAGTTTTGTGAGCCTCTGTTTTCCTTCCAAGTCATCTGCCTTAAAAATAGCACTGATGCCAAGGTCTGCTTACTCTCTATAGACATTATATCCTAGCTTTTCATTTTATTTAAGAGTACTTTGGTTGGAGAAATTGATCGTTGCAGAGAGTGGCTCAGTTATGAAGATACTGGGGCCAAATCCTTAAGTCCTGTAAACAAGTTTTGCCCAGTTCCAGCAGCACAAACCATCTTTAAGCCTGGTTTAATGGCTAGTGTTCCAGAAGTCCTCTGCATATGACAATGAACAAAAAGAGGTGACGTCCCAACAGGTACGTGCTAGCAGGAGCCCAATTGGCAAGCACTATGTAGGAGAAGCAGTCAGGAGTCAACGCCTGGAAGCTGGCTTTTCATGTGGAACAGGAAATTGTTGAACCTCTGGAGTATCTGCTTTATTTGCTGTCAGCTTTTCAATCTCCTAAACAAGATAAATATGGTGACACATGGAATTTGGGGGTTTCTGCTCTGGCATTGTGAACACTTCTGCATAGGAGAGGGTGGAGAAGCAGAGTAATTAAGGTGTCCCACTGTGCAGCCAGATGTGTGAGTTTATGCCTTCATTTGTTAGCCCCTCGCCAACCAAGGTGAAGGAGGTCTTTTGGGATTAGTGTGAAGTCCAAGAAAGCCAGGTGGTATATTAACCTCTTTCCTCCAGGATGCAGTTGACTACAGAAATGGAAGTGCTCTGGCCTTGTTCACCTGATAGATTACATCGATCTAGCAAATCTTTGAACTCTTCAGCATGGATTCATTTAACCTCATGATGATATAGAAAAATGAGTCTGTTGCCACTTACCCTGTTGCTTTACTTCCCAGGATCGTCTGTCTTACAGTAATACTTTCAACATGTACTTCAGAGTGAGCCACAAACTCAAAGTGGTTTGCTGGCTGTGTGACATTCCTCTTTCCTGTTTCTGACATAGCTACCTTGGGGAGTATCTGATTGATGCATATGGTAAAATACCAGCATGCATTGATTAAGTATACTCTAAAAGGGGGACTCAATTTCTATTGCATAAGGAAAAAAAATCAGCTTGGGCTTTTGAAATGCCCTGGCACAGTGTGGGTTCAAGAATTATTTATTAAGGAAACTTTAAAATAGGATGAAAGTAAGAAATCCTATGAGAAAAATTTCTGTTTGTTTCTTATGTTTTCTCCACCCTTCCCTCACCCTGAATTGTTCAATATGGTTAGAAGGAAAATCTTTTCCAAACCCTTTCAGTCTAAAATATTATCAGATGGAGCAAAAGGAAAGCTGAACTTGCCCTGCGAGCATTCCCACACTGAAACATTAGATGCTCCAGCCCCAGAACTTTGGGTACAGGGAAAGTACAAGTAGCAAGATGTGCGTGCTGTGTGTGGAGGGGTGGATCACAGAGTGTCTCATGCCTTGGGCACTTCAAGGAACTATCTGGCAGAGCAGAAGTCATCCTGCAATGTGATGATGTGGCAACTTTGGTAGCAATACCAGCCTACAGACTTCTGTCTTGTTCTCTGTGCCTCGTTGCTGGTTTCCATGCCATGGGGCACCATACTTGTGGCTGGATTAAAGCAATTCCCTACAAACAGCACTGAAGACCAGAACACTTGTGGGGCAGGGTGATGGTGTCCTTGAAAAGCCAGAGAAGTCCAACATTGATCTGATTTACAGCATGACTCCACAGAGCAGTTGCATGCAGGTGATGGCCTCACCCATCCATGGTGTGGTAAGTGGTACATTTGCCCACTGTGCTCAGTGAGGTCCTTGTTCTAAGCCTGTAGGTATTCTCTGGAAGGCTCTGCTCCAGCTTCTACTCCATCAAATCATGAACCATGAGACTGAATGAAGATGACCTCTGGTGTATTGTTTGCTCTGATTACTGAAAACTGCGGGGCCCCAGGGCAAGACCAGGAGAGAAGTACTAAGTTGTGAAGTACGTTGGGTCCTACTGGCGTTCTGTGCTGTCTACACCAAGAGGCTTGTATTAGAATTCCTGGGAAATGCTGTATCATGAAATGTAGTGTCTGTGCTTCAGAGCAACTGAGGAGGCTTAGGGGCCTTTCAGATACAGGTAGCAATTTGCTGTCTGAGCTCCACCAAAGCTGCTCAGTACTATGTCACCACTTCTGTTAATATAGCACTGTCACAATACTGCTTTCAGTAATGGAACTTTGAGGAGAGTTTAAATTCAAGAATGGAAATACAGTCTATTAAAGAGCTATAACTTTCTCTCATACTGAACAGGATACAGAAACCATTTCAGGTGCTGTAAGAGTAGGTGAGGTAGAACTACCTCAAGTTTTGTAACACAAGTCTGGCTTTCTAACAGCTTGCTAAAAAAAAATAAAAGCTAGGCTTCTTCTCTGGTCAACTGAGAAACTGCATACCAACATTTGTTATAATTTCATTAATATCCAGGTAGATCTAATTTATGTGGAGGTTCTCTTTCCAGGATGAGGATCAAATGAATCTCAACTGACAGACAATTGAGTTATAAAGGCTTTACATGAGAACTGTTCTCCAACAGAATGTAAACAAGACACATTGATTAATAAGGTCAGACATTCAATAAGGAGCTAAATTACGGCAGGACTCATCAGCCAGCAACACATATAGCTAGATCTTCTGAAATGATGTTAGCATGCAGTAAAGCAAAAGTTTTAAATTAACTCTAGTGTTCTACCCTCTGGACAGTAGAACAAGGAGTTAGAGGAAATAAGTTTACAAACTGTAGAAGTTACATGACTCTGTGCAGCAAGTTGTAAAGACTTGAATTTCTCCCAAAGACTTGCAGATTTTTACAGCGTTTAAATACCACCGTAATTATTAAGTCTTGCGTGAAAAACCCAGGGAAAGAAACTAGCATAAATGTAGCATCTAAGACTCACAATTTATGGTCTGGGAACTGACTGAAACCACAAAAGCAAAATGGTGAAAGGGCATCCCTGCTAAATCCACTTGTGGAAAGTGCTAAGCAAACTGGACTAGTTCCAAAATATGTAGGTGGGATTGTTCTTCACAATGATGGGATTTACTCCATTATTGTCCGAGTGACTCAGCCGAAATTGCCCACAGTCTACTAGACATATTTTATTGGCAATACATTTTGCCCAGGCCTTTAATCTCCATGGCTACATGACCTTAATTCACCTAAATTTCTAAAATAGTGGCACCTAGTGGTTCTGGTAACAGCACTGCATTCTCCATATCCAAATTTTGTGAAGACTCATCCACATATTCAGGAGGACAGTGTGCCATTGTATCAACATTTTCTTGGTTAATCTACTGCCAATAGAAAGATACTGCCTTCCTTGGTGTTAAACTGAGCCCTTTCTCTTCTGTAGCGCTGCCAGTTGCAAAATGACCTCAGCACTGATTCCTGAGCACAGAAAAGCACCTATTTGAAGCCATGATGCTTAATTACATCGATCAATCCATGAATCCTGTTTGCCCCTACTGTGGCAGGGTAAATAGGTGTTTTTTCATTCAGAGCCAGGTGGGCTTTGCGCAGATAAAAACAAGGTTTCCACGTCTGGCATCTGTATCTAACGGTGATATCCTCTGATGATGTAGTCCACCATTCTTTTTGACAGAAAACAGGCTGTTCTTCCTGCCTTTTTATCTATAATATTGTTTAACTTAAATATTAGATCAGAATTTTTTCAGTCAGTTCAAAGGAATTCTTGTAATCTCAAATAGAGAAAATCCAACACGATGCATGGGACTGCAGTATTTTGGTTTTAGTGCAGCCAGTGCCAGTTGCTTCAGCAGGAGTTTTAAGAAGCAACTTAGAGGAAAAATATCAATTAATCTTGAATTCTACCTCTGAGCATTTAGTGAGGGAGTAGGCTCTGAAGCAATTTTTCAATCCCGTTTAAAAATGTTGAACATCCTTATTACCAGCTTAGCCATCTGATGATGTTTTGGATCCTTAACCTCAACAATACCTATTGACAGGGATTTTATAGGTTAGCTTAAGGTGTCACCCTTCTCCACTCTTCCAGTTCTGCCATTTGCAATTGGCTGGTTTACCATTCCACTGTTTTTTCCCTTATTCACCTGTCATACCAAGATACATGCTGGAGCTCCTTCTGTCTTCTAGCTGTGCTCAACACAAAATGAGATGCCCTAAACATTCCCCCTCTCTCTCTCTTCTGGCTCCTCAGGGAAGGAAGCCCAGGCATGTTGGCCAAAAGACAGGTGCTTTGGCCAGGTATTGTGGAGGTCAGAGCATCCATTTTGCATAAGTCTAGGCACAGCTCTGGTACCTTTTCTCTGTACCCTGTTTAGATAAAATTCTCTGGATAGTATTGTGCTTTGACATATAATTCCCTATATTATTAATGTTCATTTCAATACTTTACTATGTTCTTTTAAGATGAAGCAAAACATACCATTGCTCTTATATTAAGTCTCCTTAGGCACATCGGATCTCCTATAATACCAAAGCAGCTGCTCTTTAATGTTAGGTGAGGGCCACAGAGCCTAAAAACTCTGTGAGCACCTATTTCCTTTCAAAAACTGTGGCACAAAAATAGCTCCAAAAGTACTTGACCACTTCAATAAATGCAGGCCAGAGCTCTTCTTTCCAAATAAAGTGTTCTGAAGCTTGGTTCTTGGGTTGTGAATTTGCAAGACAAAACAGGACAATCTTTGTGTCTCGAAAGGGTTCTTCTTCCTGACCAGGATAAGGAAAAGGCTCTTCCTGGGGCAAGCAGCCAGGAAGAGACAGGACCCAACAGCTAACAGGGAAAAAACCTGTGAATAGAACTTCACTAGTGCTAGTAAGCCAAATTGCAGGGACCAGTGACAGAACAAGAGGACACAGTCTCAAGCTGCTCCAGGGGAAGCTTAGGCTGGACATTAGGAAAAAATTCTTCACAGAGTGAGTGGTCAGCTATTGGAATGGGCTGCCCAGGGAGATGGTGGAATCACTGTCCCTGGAAGTGTTTAAAAAAAGACTGGATGTGGCACTTAGTGCCATGGTTTAGTTGATGAGACGGCATTAGTAATAAGTTGGACTCGATGATCTCAAGGGTCTTTTCCAATCTAGTTAATTCTGTGATACTGTGACTATGGAGATTATAGAGGACTGCAGGAGGAAAGCTAGTGGCTGAATTTTGAGTGATGGGAGGAAATTAAAGAAAAAAGGAAAATATTTTACAGGACACTGAATGGCACAAAAGAACTACTGGACCCCAGGCTAACATTTTTCAAACCACTTTACTGACATCATGTCATAACCAGACCAGAACACAACTATAAATAAGAGTAGGAAACTTACCTACGTCATGCCAAGAGTGTGAGTCAGTCTTAGTAATTTGGTGCTTTTTTTTAATAATAAGAGTTTTGCCTGAATCCTGCTGAAAATCACTCCTCTCCTCCCTCTAGTACCAGGGGGTATTTGGTGTGTATATATGTACATATTTTTTTCCTCAGATTTCATGCCATCACTTTGCCTGCCCACAGCATTTAACAAACTTTTTAGCATCCTTATTAAAAATTAAACTTGTTTATTAAAATCCCTCAGAAGTTTTTCACAAAGTGTCTCAGCCCTATGCAAAGCAGAATTAGCACATGGGACACAAAGCTGTAGGGAGACAACTTGTGCTTTTTTGGTGACCTTAATTCCTTTCATCTTTATACCAGTACAATCACTAGTATACAGAAAGTATGTTTAATACTGATATGGCAGCATCTTTTTTGTATTAAAGTATGCTGTACACAAAACAGTGAAGACAGCTCTTCTTACATTTTTGGACTGTTTAAATATTTTAGTTTCTCAGAATTCACTGCTTTGAACATATGTACTACCTTTTGAAATAAAGTTGTTTAGAGGATTTTGTTAGAAGACCAATTGACAAATGCTTGGAACTTATTTGAAAGGATTAATCATGCCTCAATTGAAAACAGTCTTTCTTAGTGGGTAGCTGCTTTCTGTGGGGTTGTTTCTCCTTCTGAAGGAGAAGCCACATGTGTGGGGAGCTGCTTACAGAATGGAGCCAAGCACAGGAGGACCACAGGGCACCACAGGCCATTCTCAGATCTGCTGTGGCAGGTCTGCATTCCCACAGACTAGTTTCTGAAGAACCAAAACAAGGTACAAGTTAATAGCGTACTTTATAGGTCAGCTGCAGGCCTCTTGTCCCAAATGTGGAGAGCACCAGGTGGTGCAGTATCTTATGGGGAAGTCAAGTTTGGTTACAGTGATTGTTTAAATTGGGGTTTTTTAAGCCCACTGTTGATCTGAAAAATCCACAAGTACCATCCAGCCATAGAAATGTTTTCTCTCTATGAAGGACAGTGAACTAACAGGGCCACTGAATTCAGGGTGAAACCTCGTCTCTGTAGGTGTCACAGTCCAGTAGGGAGGTAACTTTGGGTGAGACACATATCCTGTGTCAAACTAAATACCATCAAAGAGCTTATTTTGTAGAGTGGAGCTAAGCCATTTATCCCAGCACAGTAGTTCCTAACCTGGCTTTGGCCTGAGGCAGAGATGGTCGCCCAGATGAGGCTAGCTAAAATTTGAGAACTAGCATGTGCTGGGCCCCCTTCCCAGTGGGCAGCCTGGATGAAGCCATGCTGCTTTGGAGGCTGAGACTTCAATAGCAAGGGTGTTGGCTGCTGTCTGCCAGAGAATGGTTTCAGACAAGTTTAATTTACTTTAATAAGTTAATTTATATACATGGAGCTGTGGAGTGTGGGTGAAGCCTTGGAGGGACAGGCACTGCAGCTGCCTTGGCTTTCCTCCTGCTCCAGGGGATTCAAATCTTGGTGTTCATGGATGTTCTGCTGCTGCACAGGAGGAGAATGTCTCCTGCTCCAAGCTTTGACATAGTGTGGTAGCAAAGGGGTAAGTGTGAGGAAGCAGAGTGGCCATTGCAGGAGTGTTATCAACACCCAAATACACCAGCATTGCCCTGTACTGCTGGGTTCCTGCTGGAGGCCCCAGCTATGGATCAGCTTCTAGGGAGGGAAGGAAAAACCTTTCCTCAATGAGTGGAACCTCATGTAGAGACTTTCTGTCCTGTCAGTGACTGGTGAAGATCACTTGTTGGGCACATTTCAGCTTTACTCTGTATAATAAACTCATCACTACTGACACACACAGGGTGATAGGATGGGAAAGATCATGGTTCCTATGGCTGCATTTGTGCATGTAAGCACATGAACTGTTTGCCAGGTACAACCCCCCATCTACCTCCTGCTGCTGTACCTGTGCAGTGGCTGTTTTGAGTCAGGACTAAGAAATCTGCTGAGGACCAGCATCTCTTGTGTAAACAAACATGCTTGCAGGCAGCTACTGGGGCCCTATCAGAAAACAAGGTGATTGGAATGATAAAGTACCAGTATGGTCTTGAAAGAGCTGGGTTTGCTAAGAATGCACAGCTTCATTAAGGAGATTTTGTGGGTTAAAGCATGTTTGAGCTGGTAAAAATAAATCAGGGGAGGGCCCTAATGCCCAGGCTGCACTGCTAAGGCAAAATCTTGGAGCTGATGGAGTTCCTACAGGGTGAAGTTCCTGAGCAGAAATTGCTTACCTGCTTTAATTAAACCACAGAGGGCAGCAGAAGAAGGCAGATGTTTCTCAGGAAGGAGAGCATCTCGTGATGTTCCCTCACAGGATTCCACTGCAACGGACTGGAGAGCAGTGCTTGCTTCAAACAGAACCTCTCACCCCAAAGTCAGTCCTTGGCGCCTTCTTTCAAAGGAGAGTAAGTATGCAGAGGTGTTACAAAAAGGCCTACCCAGAGGAATGGGGCTAGAGGGATGGGTACTGCTCTCTCACCACGGCAACCCTGGCTTCTGCCCTGGCAGGAGCCTGGTTGGAGGGGTGTCTCCAGCACCTCCAGCACCTCCAGCCCTTGCTGTCTTGAATATTTTTTACATGCTTGATTTTTGTGGAAGTGTTAAATTGATTTAAAGCATGCATGAAGGTAGCACAAAGAGTAAACAAGTTGTCTGCAGCAATCCTGTGAGTTCCTGCTCAACCATTCCCTGTTGTGGCCAAAAGAGGCCCGAGGAGATGCTAGAAGATTTTCAAAGCTAATTATTTACTGATTTATAGACTTTCAGCTACTTCAACCTGGCAGGTTTGATAAGGAAGCCTGGAGCTTCAGCAAAAACAATTAGCATGACTTCTACAAGATATTACTGAATAATTGTGCCATTGTTTATTTCCTGTAAAGGGACTACTAGAGAGGGGTTTGTTTTGCTGTTTGCAGACTATTTGGGTCAGGGTGGATGCATTCACCCGGAGAGTGGCAAGTAGGAGTAATAACACTACAAAGAGTTTCTCTGTGACAGTATAAGGACATGCACTTCTCCCCACCTTGTCCGTTGTCTGATACATCTTCCCTTCTTTTTATCCTGTGGTGTTAACGATGGTGATGATCCTCAGAGGCAGGTTTGTATTGGTATTAGCCTGGGAAGATCCCAGAAGGGAAATAAGAGTGCCCTGAGTTAATGCCATGTTGGGTAGATAAAGGGGCAGACCACAGGGCAGATTTGTGCATCAGCCCTGGAAGACAAACAAGTGAATGGAGGTGTGTGTCCATGTTGGTCAGTATTGAAGAAGACAGTGGAAAAAGTAGGAGAGGTTGTATTTCCCTTTACTTGCAACTAGGTTTCCTTTTCCAGTTTATGTCACTTCCTGCCAGACATGACATTGAACCTCTTTTTATGCAGGAATAATTCAGTCCACCTCAAACCAATTCCTAACAGCTCTGAAAATGACACATGAGAGCTAATAAAAATAATCAGTAAATGGGCAAGAAATAAATAGTCCCCTGCTTTGCTCAGGGAGAAATACTTTCTGCCTTGGTCACTGGCAGGTAATTGTCCTTGCTGGATCTGGCTAAGAGGTTAATATGTGCATAGCTGACACTGTCTTGGGAAAAATGAGGCCTGGAATACTTTTTGATGTCTTTTTCAGATACGATTTTAAGAATAATGCTATAGAAGTTACTTGGAAAGCGTGTCTTTTCATCAGGGAGTGGTTTATAATTTTTCTCGAACTCCTGAACTTTTGGGCTCTTCAGAAGTTCTCAATTCAATCTCAATATTCAATTGTTGAAACTATTGGAAGCATTATGAAAGATAATGATCTGAGGATGAATGGAAAATGTACTTTCTAAAATGTTTTAGTCTAAACAAGCACCAGTACAGCCAGAAAAGGAAGTAGAAAGGAAAATTTTACAACAAAATGCTGTTCAGCTTGACATTGGGGAAAACTGATGTACTTGAGAATGAGCAAAGCCATCTGAAACAAACAGACTATAACCCTTTGCGAGAATACCTAAAGTCCTTTCTAATGGAAAAAAAAGACATTCTAGATCTTGGGGAATCATGTAAGATAACATGAGCCACCAAAGGCATCTCAAGGATGGGATCCAAAGCAAAAATAAAAAATAGGGCCTCTCAGGACACTTTGATGCAAATCTGCAGCAGTGAAACCAAGATTGCCACAAGCAGCGTTGACCCTCTAATCCATTTCAACCCTTGTACTTAGGGCTTTTAGTTGCAGAGTTTCTTGAAGATTAAATGGGCTGAATGGCAAAAAAAGTCTTTTCTGCACTCCCTCCCTTTGTGCTGAACCTTAGCTGGGCTAATTCTTTGCAACTGCCCAGGCAGAGAGCCAGACCCTTCAGGTAGTGGATTATGGACAGAACAGGAGGAGGAGTTCTGGAATCCTCACAAACAGGATCCCCTTGGGCAAGGGAAAGCCTAGAAAGTACGAAACTGCCAAATACTGCTCTCCCACGTGGGCCAAGATAAAGAGCATCCAGCGAGGCAGTATAATGTAGCAATGGGACTCCAAAAGGTAGGTCTTGGAGAAGGGGAAGGGATGTGGCTCAAGTCTGCTCTTCTCACTCGGGAAACATAGTTTTACATGTCTTACATAGGGACCTTTGATGCATGTGCACAGTAAACTTAGTGTAGGTGTTAAAAACCTCTTGCGCACTATAATCCTGTCACTCTACATCATCCCTCCATCCTCCCTCCCTCATGCTGACTAAACTCTAATCCACGTTTGAGTTGTCCTCTCAATATTTTTTTTCTGTTTCAAAATAGTTGGTGCCTGTCTAAGGCTAAGACAATACCTGCTGGGGGAAGTGGGAACTTTCCTGGAATGGAAAGAAACTCTTCCTCCACTTTACCATACCCTTCAAATCAAGAGGCTTTCAGTCAAAAATGTAGAAAAAGGAAGTAACAATTATTTACTAAAATGCATATAGAGAATAAAAAAACAAAGGCACAAACACTAGCACAACAGTAACAAGAAATATCACCCCAACAAACCCTACCCCCCACCCCTCTGTGTATTTTCCTCGGTGTAGCCATAGCTGTGGGGAAACAGGCTGGTCCTGCAGGCTCGCCATACACACGGGAACTTCCCCTGGTTTTGCTACTGAGATGGGCAAGTCGCTTGTCCAATACAGGAACAGCAGGAGATGGAGAAGAGCAGACAGGTTGGCTCTGAGTGAGGACTGGCGCAAGCAGGGCTCTCCTCTCTCTCTCCAGGACTGCTGCAGAGTCCACCTGGACACAGGAGCTGGGCTGGGGAAGGCAGAGGCAGCAGCAGAGGCGATTCGGTCATGGGGCAGCAGTGGTGACTTCACTGTTTGCTGGGGCTTAAGAGAGAGAGCGGTGATTAACAGCACCAGCGAGGCAGCGCTGGGTCCCTCTCCCAGGGGTTGCTCCCGAAAAACTAGCAAGCTGGGCTGGTCACCCACAGAGTTTTTTATTGTACAGAGTGAGGGGGGAGAAAAGGCAGGCATACTCCATCCACCAGCCCTCTTGTCCTCGGCACTCATCGTGTTGCCCCCACCCCTCGCTCCCGCCCTGCACAGCCATCCTGGAGTAGGACTCTTCCTGACAGCCGACAGTCAGAGCTATTAGCTCTCAGGCGGAAAACAATGAAGTCTTTCACCCTACTTCCACTGAGGAATTCTGCTCTCAGCTTAGTGGGTTACCTTTTCCCTTCCTTAGTTTGCCAGCATCTCATGGTAGTAATGGGAAAGTGTTACCAAAAGAATCTAACCCCTAACAGTTCCCTTATGATTTGTTTTAGTATTTTATTTCTCTTCAAATAAATGCTCTCCGTTGGAGTAAATTTTTGGCCCAGCACCTTCCCTTCTCCTAACAGATGCTGTCTCATAGAATCATGGAATGGTTTGGTTGGAAGGGGCCTTAAAGATCATCTAATTCCAACCCCCCTGCTGTAGGCAGGAACACCTTCTACTAGATTGTTCAAAGACCCATCCAGCCTGACCTTGCATAATTCCAGGGGTGGAGCATCCATATCTTCTTTGGACGACCTGTTCCATTTTTTCACCACCCTCATTGTAAAAAATTTCTTGTGTTAGTCTAAATCTACCCTCTTTAATTTAAAATTGTCACCCCTTGTCCTATTGTAACAGGCCCTGCCAAAAATTCTGTCCCCGTCTTTCTTATAAGCCCTCTTTTAGCTCCTGAAAGACCACAATAAGGCCTCCCTGGAGCCTTCTCTTCTCCAGGCTGAACAACCCCAACTGTCTGTGTGTCTGGACACTGTGCTGTCATATGTTACATAAAATGTCCAGAGAATTTGAACACACGTGAAATATAGAGAATTTAGAAATGATTGAACAAAAAAGCATTATCTATCTCATCTGCCACAGAGCTACTGCTATGCTGCCGTTTACTGGGATTCAGTTGGGATAATCTGTCTCCCAGTCTTTTACTTAGCTTTAGTGGCAACAGGAGAGTGACAGCAGGTTCGCCTAGATGACCTTTAGTTGTCCCTTCCAACCCACAGTATTGTATGATCCTGTGACTTAGACAGGGATGCTGGTCAGTGTTGGCTGATACCCAAGCCCAGCCCCAGAGCAGGCAAGCTCCCTGCACGGATGGCTGGGGCTGTGCAGCAGGAAGGAGCTGTTGTTTCCTGCTCACTTTGCTAGCTGTTGTACTGCTTAACATGTGAGGCCAAAAGGAGAGAGTTTGGGAAAGTAAAGTCTGGTTGGAAATTTTAAAGCGTTCTCCTTGCTTATGAAGATTTAACCTTGACTTTGTCAAGCAAATGACCTGGAGATTTATTTTTGCACCGTCAGGACTGCCTGTCACTAGTTGAGGTCTAAGTGTTATTTCTTAAATGAAATCAAAAGCCTGTCCTCCTTGAGGGAGTGTTGGCTGTCCCTCCTGTCTCCCTCAGCAGGACTGAATCTGCTCAGCAGTTGGGCCAGGCTGCGCTGAATTTGGAGAAGTGAGGTCTGCAGGCTCTGGTTAAGGGCTGCAGAGTGAAAAGGACCTCCCTGAAAACTGGTCTGCCAAAATCTGGCTCTGATAAAACAGCCCAACCCATCCTGTAAAGACTTTTACTGAAAAAATCTTGAAATAATCACAGAGGAAATGACAGGAACTCAGGCCTCCCTTCCCACCCTGGCCAGACACTCCCTGGCTCTTTTTCCCTCCAGCCCTCTTGACACGCCAGTGTCCCTGGGGAAGGGCCAGGGCTGGAGCTGCAGCAGGGAGGGAGGAGGGATTGCAGCCACGCGTTTGGTGCTGCACTCCACTCCTTGTAGGAGCATGGAAATGTAGGATCAAGTTCAGGGATTGCAGTGGCTTGAGGGGGAAGAACAGAGCAATTCCTCTGGCCTTAGTGACATTTTGCTTATTTATACCAGCTGCAAGTCTTATCTGGAGTCTTGAGAGACTTTAGTGTGGCTTTCCTCTTTTGCATTTAAGAAGGCATTCAATTAACAGAAATGCTGCATACTGAAATGCCTGCTTCATGAGGAGGCAAGGCTGAACAGGTTAAAAATACACAGGACTTTGGATTTTATTACTTCCTATGAAACAGTTTCCAGCTCTGCTGTCCCAGACCACATATCTCTTCTCTTATCAGTGCATTAGATGTAAAGAAAGCAGTCTCACTGTTTTTATCAAGAAGGTGAGGCTGTTGTGTTTGATTTTTTAGCTTGTGGTTTGTAACGTGTCAGTTCCTGGTGAGACAGTGAGCCTGGCTTTGGTTTGGTACCTTTGTAAATTGCTGAACATCACAAAAGGATAATAATGAATATGCCGTACATGCTCTACCTGCCCTCTATCCTGTCTGTCTTCCTTGGATGACCCCAAACATTATTTTGTGTGCAACATTCCTCTATTACACACCTTTTCTTCTATGCTGGGTTTTTTTCCTGATGTGCACTAATGTACTCCTGTTCCAAGGCAGCTGCAGAGGAGCGATGTGCCAGCAGGCTGCAGTGTACCTGCTTGTGCACACAGAGTGTTCATCAGTCTGCAGGTACCGTTCTGGGCTGGGGGAGTGATGCTGTTGGGAGCTGTGTTTCTAACTCATCAAGATTCACCTGAAAAAAATCTCTGGCTTTTAATTTGTGGAATTATACAGACCAGTGACAACAGGACAAATACAGGTAACCTGGGAAAACAACAGCAGAGATACTGTAAGGTTTGGTGGCAAGTAGGTTCTCCCCTTCCCCAAACTTCCTTCTGAATGTTGCCACCACCACTTCCCACTTGTTTGGCTTCACAGACGGTCACCCCTTGTCCTGGGTGGTGGCAGCAGCTGGCAGGACATTTCCTGTACCTTTGCGCAGCTCCAAGGTTTGTAAAGCTGCTCCAGACTCCAGAGAAAGCGTGTGAAGCCTGCTCAGCCTGTATGGAGAAGCTGATGTTGCCTCAAGGCAGGGAAGGGATGTAGAAACCACTGAGTGATCTATCCAGCCATGCGAAGAGTCAAGGAAAGAAAGAAGCGAGCAGGCTTTGCCCTGGTCTTTGGGCATCTACAGTCACACTGAGACTGTAAACCACTCGTGGCAGCATCTGTCATCTCTTGTGAGACACAGCGGGTAGTGCAGGCCACATAAAATGCATATGAATCCCTGTCCAGTCCAGACTGTAAAACTGGTTTAAAGTGAAAACAGATTCAGGCACTTCTGGGATATTGCAGCTCCCTCTGGGCCTCTGCCAGTGGGTCATCCTCGCATCCCCGATGGAACACTGGGCTTCCTCCCATCCCATGACACAGCTCCCTCTTTTTGTTCATTGAGTGAGCTGCTGGAGGAGTGAGTGGCAGCAACGTGGTGACCTCAGGCAGGGCAGTGACAGCTGGGGTAGGAATGGGAGCCTCCAGCTGGCACCGCTCCCCACGGAGTGCCGTCCTGTCTGCCCCGTTTGTGGTTGGTGCCCGGTGAAGACGTGATCCCTTCTCAGCTGTTCGCCGCAGCTGCGATGCCAGGGATGCCCTCAGATCCGCTGTCGTGTCAGGGCAGGCGCTGCAGGGACTCGCTAATCCCCTCCAGGAAAGTTCCTGCGGCTTATTTCAAGTACCCAGTTTGAACTGGTTAATCCGAGCGGGTCGGTCGGGCCGGCGGGGCCGGCTGGCACAGGCGCTGCTCTGGGTGAAGGTCGGCTGTCGCTCCAGGGCAGTGACAAAGCGGCTGATGCTGCCGCTCCCCAGCCAGACCTCCGCCTGCAGCCCTGAAAGCCTTTCCTCCAAATTCTTGGCCATTTCCCGTGCAGTTTTTAGTACTTTTTGTCCTTTCTTAGTTTGAAACAAGACTTCAGTTGTTTCCCTGGTGAGACTAGTAAAAGCTAGAAGGATATTAATCTTAAATTTCTCCTTCACACCTTGTTGTACACCTGGGTTACAAAGTAACTTATCGTAAAGAAGCAGATGGTGTGAAAATGTGACTGCTCCCAACTTCCACAGCATACTAGCAGATGCCATTTTAACCTTGACCTGTGTTTTGCCGTAGCCCAGTTTGTCTGGCTCAGGAGAAATTTCAGGAAGCTGTGCAGAGCAAAAGGGTGCAGCTTGGCTTTTCATTGTTTTCACTGCTTCTGCTTGTACACGACACAGGAAAACAAGGAGAAAATATCCTTTTGCTGGGACTCACTCCCATGTTTCTCCTGAACCTTGGGTTCAGTCAAGCTGTGATAAAATGGAAACTGAGGGAATGCAGAACACATTGAGGGAAGGGTGATGCAGTGCACATGCTTCACATTTGTCTAAAGGTTGTTTGCTTCTTCTGCCTCTTTCAGGCAATTTCATTAACACCTATACATAAATAACTTGCCATGAATCCACAACTCTTTGTCTGCTCAGGAATATTAATCTAAGATTGGATTATTTTCATATAAACTTAAAAACCCTTGGAAATAATTTTTCAGTCTTAAAATGTTAATGATACTACACTCACATTATCTTGTGTCAGCTGAAAGCCCGGCTGCTTCGCGAGCTGTTTGGAGGGTACTGGTAAATTAACTGCAATTAGTCCCCTTCCTTCAATTTAAGTTGCTTTTCCCAAGTCACAGCTCTTCTCCCCTCTCCTAAGTCAGTCTGTGACTCTTCCCCTCCTTCCTAACTCCTCTGCTGATGTTAATGCTCTGAAAGGAGTAACTAGATGACGCTGTATACTCATCCTAATTGCCAGTTTCTAACAATCACATGACTTTTTATATGTTAGTGGCAAACCTCCTTCTGTGATTCCCACTATGGGCTCAGCAACCCGTGGCAGGAAGGCAGAGGGAAGAGCTAGGGCCAAGCCCTCCTTCAACAACAGCAGGAAGATTTGCTAAACCCTGTCTTACCAGGGCTGTCTGGGTTTTATGTGCAGTGATACAGTCTCCATATACATACCACTGTACTCAGAAATGCTGCTATCAATGCCAAATATTGCTTTGCTGAAAATCTCGATTCAAAAATTGAAATGAAGGCAGCTTGCTATGTACTAACAATGAATGACCCTCCTACTTACACATTTTTGCCATATTTATCTGAGTAGCTTGAACTTCCAGTTGCAAGGAAAGCTTTGTTGTCAGATTAAAAACCTCTGTAGTCAAAGTCATGTCTCTTCCCTGAGGTAGCATTTATAGCTGACTCCGTTTCTGACTCTGTTTCTGACTCACCTGGTGCCACAGCACATTGCTTTGAGAACAGTCCTGAGAACAGACTGTCATCTAAAGGTGGGAAATTTGGGAAGCTGCGGGCAGAACCATGGATGGAGGTGGTGTTGTCCTAAGAGGATTTGCCCTTCCCATAGGTAAATGAAAGATCCTGCTTTGTCTAGGGAGCTTTAGGCACATCCAGCATGTGGCTAGAGCTGTCCTGTACAGTCTGTGCATATTCAGTTGTCTTAGTGGTCACTCAGAGATGAACTTCATAGCGTGTGTCCTGCAAGTCTGATACCCATGGGGTGTTTTGGACCACCCATACAAGTGCTGGCTGAGTTGTTCAGACTATGCGCAACAAGTAAGTGTCATCATGGGATCAGGATGCACCACACTTTACTCTTCACATAGTCATGGTGTAGGTTGCTTGAGCAAAGTATGTCAGTTCACTGCAGGCTTCCCTTTCAGTCCCTATGTGGGTGCTCCTCAGTGGATTTTGGCACTGATTATCATGCAGCTGTGCTGGTTGAACCAGCTCAGTGGTGCAGCTGGGTGTGCAGTTAGATAAGCACCAGTACTGACACCAGAGAGGTGATGGAAGCAGGCAGGAGAGGGCAGGCCTGATCCTCTTGACAGCAGCTCATGCTTAGATTGACATAAACCAGCCGTGGTGCTGCGTTTTCAGTGATTCTTCTGGGATTTTAGCATGTTGGACAGCTGAGGAAAGAATATGGCTGGGGCTCATGCTTTAATGAAGCTGATGAAGACCTGAAACCAACATACAAATTTCTCTGCTTCTATCTGGTAAAGAGGACCCCAAAACCTCTACAAACTGCAGCATGATCAGTGTCTTTGACTGGGCCTTCACTTCACATTGATGGGGTTTGGGGGCTTGGAGGTGTCATTTGTGCTTCTCATTGAACTGACACAATCTGCAAAATATTAATCTTGGTCTGAGCTGTACAGTGGCTCTGGAATACTCTGTATTCATAAATACTTCTCCTCCTTTGACCTTTTGGAAAGTCACTTCACTTCCTGTCGTGTTCAATAAATCCCTTTGCTTAAAAAAGTCTCTTGTTGATACTAACCATCTGGCATCTGTGGGATAAGGAGAACACAAAGGAAAGACAAGAAGCTGAATGCTGAATTGTGGGACAAATACCTCATCTGTAAAATCCAAATGCAGAAACATGCCGAAAAAAGGAGTGAGAACTGGGAAAACTCCTGCTTCAGGCTGTTGTTTTCTGGCACAATGCCCAGCAGGCACTGCACCGGGCAGCTCAGACATGGAGCTTGTTTTCCCTCCTGCGTGCTGCTTCATTTTCTGGCCTGGGACGACATCTGGCTGGCATGTTGTTTTCCACACCTCTGAAAGAGTCCTTCTCTTAGCTAGTTACTGCAGTACTTGGCATTAAACTATATCGAATCAGACTACAAAGGAGCATGAGAGAGGCTTAAAAATAATGAGGTTTAAGTGCAGCTGAACTTTGAGTACTTTTTGTTTGCCTTCTGGCTTAGAAAACTTTAGAATATGTAATGTCCATATCTTTCTGCATTTCATCATGACTGTGAATGCTCAGAAGTCATCTTAAGAACTGAAAAATGAGCCCCATCACAACAAAACCAACAAAGAAACATAATATATCTATATCTTTTCATTGATAAGTCCAGAATAAATTATTTGGGCTTTCAGAATAACAGTTATCAGAAACTCTCAATTAAAAAAAATATAATGGGCAATAGCCTTACTTGGAAAGCAGAAGGGAGATAGTGGGAAGAGAAAATCAGAGAAACAGGAAAGAAGACTCACCCTGTTCCAGAGATTGGTTAAGTTCTGCAAGAAACAGGGGCTGTGATGATAGAATACTCACAAAAATGTCTGTGGATTTTGAGTATTTTCCCAGTGTCTGGAAAGCCTTCCTCCAGAAGCAGAGAAGAGGTCCTAGATGAACAGAATTCATGGTCTGGAAGCAGACACCGAGTGTAACACTCATCTTCTACACCTCCGAAGCAGCATGTGTGTTTCTACATCCACCAGATTGCATAAGCACGAGGAACTTTTGTTTGGCTTCCTTCACTCCATTCTGAGTTTCAACAGCAGCTTTGCATAACAATGCGTTTCAGTTTTCACCGATAGCTTCCCAATTTACTCCTGCAAAACAGAACAGTTTTCTCAAGACCTGCTGTTTTTACACAACATGAAATGGAGGTACTGCTTGCTGGCAGAGTTGTTAAATTTACTGTCCAGGCTGCAGGCATGGGTCTGGTAGCCACATGTTAACTCAACCTGACTTTTCCTGGCTGGGAGATTCTGCAGACAGCACAGCTACAAATGTCAGGGCTGCAGACCAATAATTTCTCTGTTGTTCTATATAACTTTATTACTTCTCAACATAGTAATAAAGCTTTCTGGCTTTTTTACAGGTAGGATGGACAAGCTGAGGTGAAAGACATGCCTTCCAAATGCAGCAAGAATATAATTCAGTACCAATGACAAGTTAGCACTATAAATACATTAAAATCTGACCTCTGTGCACATGCCTAAGAGTTAAAAACATACTCTAAGAAGGTTGGAATGGTTTCCCTTAAGTGTATAGCCACACACATAGCAGCTGCCCTGAAGTCATTTATCAGCATTTCCTGATTGATATTTACTTAATTATTGACTTATTTGTGAGATTATTTAAGCATTGGAGCAATTTGCCCAGAAGCACTGTGTACTTTTCACCACTGTTGTTTGTAAGACCAGAATAGATAATGCCTTGATCCCATGGGGCAGGAGGTTGCACTTTACGTCCCCAAAGCCCCTCCAACATGACTGTTCTTGCAACGCTGTGACTCCAGGCCTGTCAGGCATGGATCTCAGGTTTTGAGATTCTTTCCTGCATTTTCCAGTCTGTAAAAGTTTAGCCCATCCTCCTCATCTTCCATAGTTCTTGTAAAAATGACAAAAACCCCTCACTACTAGAACCCAGTAAAATGTGCTGTGTTTCTGTTTTTTTTATGGGATCTGAACACAGATATTATTAATATTTTGCTTTTCTACTTTGGAGGAGCTTGTATGGGTAGAGAGGCAGCAAAATGGAAAAGGAATATATAAGTGCAAATTTTATTTAGTGACAGCTGGAGGTGTAGTCTCCTTGTGAGAACAGAAGCACAGTCTAATGATGATTGACTGGCAAACAAATGTCACCTGTTGCAGTAATTCCTCAGGGCTCAACACCAAACAGTGACTCCTGCCCTGCAAAAGCAGCAGGCACAGTCATTATTTCAGTTGGCTCACATACATACAGTGTCATGGTTTTTTACAAACTCATTTTGGAAGCCCAATGTTTAAGACCTCTGAGAAGACTTATCAGGTGCCTTGGTACCAAATGCATGGGGCATATATGTGTGGTGATACTCTTATTACTGTTTTGGGAGCTTCTCTGCCAGAAATCCTGTTTAAACTTCACTGTTGGCTTTGGACTTTCTCCAGTTTACTTCTCCAGACTTTGCTATTTCCTCAGCCTTTTCCTTCCTTAGGCAGTGCCTGAGCCGGGTGGGTCTGTTGCCAATTCCTGTTCTCCAGACTCCCTTGGAATTACCAGGGAGTGGTAGGAGCCTGGAGACATCACTTTGGGATTGTGGGAGGCTGCACGGGCTCACCAGGAAGGATGATATCATTGTTACTGATATGCTTACCACAGCTTGGGTCTCACTGCACCCTCACAGCACACTTTTTCTCATGGTCAGTGTATTAATGGCTTTTAGAGTCCCTGCATTTTTTTTCTCTGGGATTAGGGGCTTTAGCTTCTCCCAGCCTTCAGCCTGGCAATCCATAATCAGATTTTAGCATTTCTCAGAGCAAAAGCTATGTAGCATGGCCTAAATCTGGTGTCCTGTTCCTAAAGGGACCATCAGTTTTGCATGCTCTGTCACCTTTTAAGATGCTCATTAGTCTCCTGGTCCATGACCACAGCTCACCAACCCTATATTTAATACCATCTCAGAGTCATTATTTCAGTAACCTCATTAACCTCTGCTTTTTCAACAAGAGCAATTTGGAAGAATGTTGACCAATTATGATTGTCTTCTGGTACAGGGCTTTGACTTAAGCTGCTTAACTTTTCCATTTTTTGTGATGCCTCCTACTTCTGCTGTTTTACTCTTCCCTGTTATGCTTCCAAACACCACTTGGAGCTTTGGTAGCAGGTGGCCTGTCCAGTTTATGCTGGAGCTGAGCATGGGTCTGCAGACAACATGAAGCTGACTGATGCAGTTGACACATCTAAGAGATGGAGATGGACAAGGTCAAGAAGTGGATCCATGGGAACTTCATGAGTTTCAACAAGGCTGAGTGCACAATCCTGCACTTGGGTGAGGGCAACCCTCTGTATCACTGTGGGCTGGGGGATGGAGGGATTGAGAGCATTCCTGTGCAGGAGGACTTGGGGGGACCGGTGGCTGGCAGCAGCCAGCAGCCTGATCTAGTGGAAGGTGTTCCTGCCCGTGGCAAGGGGGTTGGAGCTAAGTGATATTTAAGGTCCCTTTGAACCCAAACTGTTCCGTGATTCTGTGATTCTCTCCCTCAAGGATGAGGGAGTAAATAGAGATTAGTGTCTGTTCTATCTGAGAAATGCAGAAGCCTATCCCTAAGAAGTGTTGGGCTGCATAGCTCTAAAACATGCTTTAAAAATGTTAAACAAAGTTCTCATCCACATTTACAGAGATGAAGCTTTTTCTCTTCTGTCTTCAGAAATTCAAATAAAAATGTAGACATTCTCAAACTCAAACATTCACAAACATCATATTCTGATGGTTCACCTCGTGGGTTTTGTCCTGTTTTAAGGAGGCACAGGAGCTTACGTGATCTATATGAATGCAAATGCAAAAAAGCTGCCTTTAAGTAACTCCCATGTGCCGATTTCCGAAGAGGCTGTTCAGCCATTAGATGGCAGCACAGATATATGCAATATCCATCGTGCCTGGTGCTGCTCTAGGAAAACGCTTCATTGCTTTCAGCATCCCCAAGGTACCTTGTACTCGAAAAATTTTCACTACTTAAAGCAAAATTAATTAAAGTCTGTGAATGAGGAATTCTATATTATGTTCAAGAAGATAAAATAATTAAAAAAACTATCCACAAACTGTGATGGCATGTATTAAGCAGGAAGTTCTTTCAGAATTCCAGAATTATTTTTTTCCTTTTCCTTCTCAAGCATAATAAAGTTCAGCTATACTGACTAAACCAGCTCCTTTCTTGATGACACGTGCACCAGCTTATATCCTATAAGCTCTTCTAGAAAACTTTCTCACTTTGTTGCCACCAACCACCTCAGCTCATGGCCTGAGGAGCACAATATCTTATATTACTTTCAATTGCCAATTGAGAAACTCAACAAATACAGCAGGTACTTTATTGAGCCTTAGAATATCCCAGCAACACTTTAACTAATTTCATTTTATTAATGGGAAAAAAAAGCAAATAGAGAGGAGACATAATTTTCTTTTTCAGACTTAAATGTCTCCCACCTAGCTCATTACTAATTTTGCATTGTGTTTTAAAGTCAGATAAAGGAGAATCAAAGTGCTAATTGCATACCTGTGACCCTGACACTTGTGCTGACATCCCAGAGTTTTGCCTGGTATCTTGTGAGAAGGCCATGTTTGAGAGTTGTCAGAGTGATGAGATGCCTGGTCTTCACTATGGCAGAGCAAAACTCTTACCTTTCTATGCTAAGACCCAGAAGAAAATCCTGAGTCTGTAACTGGTGATGTAACTAATAATTTAAAGCATCTTCTGTTGTTAAGCTGTGGAAATATTTTTAAAATATGTGGCAATCATATCAAAGAGACTTCAGTCTAGCACATAGGATTTTAACAATCTTTATTTCATTTTTTTCCCCCTAAGAAATTACTAGGAATAATAGATAAATTATTTTCCTGATTAATCCTTACTGCTATGTTAGGCCAGTATAAAGCTAACTTGCACCTGACAAAATCAGGAGTAGTAATCCATATTGTTATACTAATTTAAAGTCAGTTTTTGTAGGTAAATTCAGCCCCAGCTCCTAGCTTTTTGCAGCGTCTTCACTCCCAGGCTCTTTTTCCAGATGATTGAGCTGATGTTCAAACTTGGAGGCTAGTCTCACACTGGTGATCTCAGGAAGGGCTTTGCAGCAACTTTTGGAATAGTTTCAAAAGGAGAGGAGCTTTGTAGTGTCTCATAGGCAATTAGGGGCCACAACTCCTCTTGGGAATTGATAAGCACAATGTATTCTTCTTCCCCAGAAATTTTTCTCTTGCATAGGCAATACTTCCCTTGTCAGTTCGTGAAGTGGGAAAGCTGTGTAACTGCCCACCGTGGGGCTGAGACTACCTGGAAGAAAGGCATTTCAGAAGGCAGTATAAAGTAACACTAAGCAAAAATTTAAGAGAGAGACACACGGCAGTATCTGATCACTGCAAGCCTTGGCTTTGTGTATGTGGCACCACAGCGCTGATGTTATTTGATGTAAAGGGAAGAGTTTGGATTTTCGAGCTACATATTCTACATTCTGCAGAACTCGGAGCCTTCCGTGAATGTCTTTTCTCAAAATATTAATGTAAGCCAATGAGCATCATAGGTCAAGGTAGAATGGCTGCAAGCATGGCTACTGTGTGCTGGTAGTGCCACCTACTCCAACACTAGGCAAAGCCATTCTCTTCTGTGCAGAGCTCCTTGGAAAGAAGAAATATGTAAACCTCTAGATTTTAGCACACGAGGGGAAAAAATGTTGCTTTCTGGCACTACCTCAGAACCTATTCAGCATATGGCTGTCTTTTCAATGTGCAAACTAGTCAGGACAAATATGGAGCGGTGTTTTTTATTATTTAAATTTTCTAGATCTTATTTCAAATCCTCAGAAAATCAGATGAAACTACTAAAACTTTGAAATGTTTGAAGGACATTGGACTGGCATAGAGAAAATAGACAGAAAGCTGCCTGGCCCAGCATTACGTTTTCCTGCCTAGAACACAGAAAGATGGATGGGGTGAGGGAAGCTGATCCATTACTCCGATCGAAATGTGTCAGAGCCTGAGAGTTTGAGCATAATTAGATCCCAGTCACACTCATTTCTAGATCATCTCCAAATGCAGATACTGCTGCATCAGCAGCATGGAGGAAAATCCAGCATCTCTGACAAGAAAGGTACTTGCCTCCTTTTGGTACAAGCTTGAGGATGATGTACATCTGTGACAGCCCCTGATGGCTCAAGTGTACTTTCATGCAGTGAAACCGGGGGGGACTGATTTCTGAGCTTTAACATGTCCTCCAGATCACTTGTTAGGAGTTTCCAATCTATTTATAAATAACTGAAATGCATTGCCTATAAAAATAAGACTTCACCATCCTACAAACCTGGCAGTTCTCTATTTAGACACAGTTAACTCATAAATAATTTACACTCTCCTTTTTCTTACTATAAGTAAGTCTTATATCAAATAAAGCAATAAGGAATTTTGTGTTGTTGCCCACAGTGAGGTACCAGAGGTGGACATGACTTACCAACAAGGTTCTTATATCATGAATTTGACCCATGCATACAAATACCCGAACTCCTTAGAGGATCAGGTTTTGCTTAGACCTTACGTACCTGAGAGTTCTGTGTAGGTACAGATGTGTAGGAGGTGGTCAGGCTTGTGTTTAGGAGGAGAACAGTAATCCCAACAACAGTAGCTGTTACCACAGATGAGCTGGAGAAAAGCACTATCACACTTTATTTTAGTATGCTACAAAATTCATTGTTGAACTTTATTAGGTACTTTAATATCAAGCATACTTTAAAGTAACAAAAATTATTGTCATTATTACTTTTTACAGAAAATCAGGTATTTCAACAGTTTTCTTTACAGTTTGTTGACTTAAAAAAAATTACAGTTGACAAGTTATGGAGTGGGATGAGAAAGTGTTAACATTTAAAAGGATAAAACATACTATTCTTACTGAATCAACATTTAATGATGTACATCCTGGTAAGTCTCTCCTTCTGACTGTGTACAAGTGGTACATATTCACTGAGCTGCCCTGACAGGGTTATGATGTATTGCGATGACACTTCTTTTCCAATGTTTGTGTATATTAAGAAAGGGCTTTTACATTACACCATTACCATGATGCAAAACCAAAATAATATAATACAGAGAAACCCTGTTTCAGTGATTTCTGTCACAGCAAAAGTGCCATGACTGCAATAATGTGGGGTAGAGGTAAACTCAAGGAGCAAATGGAGATGGTGATACAATAGCACATCCAGATAGCAAACCCTTTCACAGGCTTTGAGGTGTGAGTATGACTGTGAGCCAACAAGAGCAGTGAATGAGGATGGGCTTCACTGAGACACCATTTAACAGGGACTCCTGAATGCATCTGGCCCTGAAGGATGTGCGTTTTCCAGCTGACAATGGTTGGACTAATCACATTTAAAAACCTGTCTGAAGTGGGCCCCTAATGAGTTTATGCAGCCTCATATGTAAACTACTTGATTTTTACCTTCCACTCCCTTCAGGTCAATAGCAGGTACTGAGAATATGTTTATGGTGGTTGACTGATTTGGGTGGGGGTTTTGACCAGCTCTAGTGCTAGTCCTGTAGAATTCAGGAGACTTTTCTACACACAGTTACAGGAGCAGTTTGGGATTTAAAAAGTGGTTTGTGTTCTGTTGTTGGATTTATTCTTTCTACGATGCCCAGATTCACACGTAAATTTACTTGGCCAACACCCATACCAGCATTCAGTCTCTAAGGCAAGCTATGCCACATTTGTACCTTGGTAGTTAGACAGAAGAGTTATCTAATTCCCTATATTAGTTTATTGGCAGTTTGCTTAAAGATAATTTTTCATTCAAAAATAAAACATATTTTCTGAGATTCATGTACTAAATTCTGGAATCATTTGTGTTGTGCAGCCAATAGTTAAAAAGCAGTTTTAACTCATGTTTACCTCATGTCTTCAGCGTATCACATTATTTGGGATCAACATTAACAATTAATTATTATTATTTCAGCCATTTCTCCCAAGAGCCATATAATGAAGCAACAGGCTTAAAAAAACCTGTGATAGCCAGGAGAGGGCAGAAGACATGTAGGGAGCAACATGCTGATGCTCAGTCCTGAGAGAGGATAGAGCTGTGCCTTGCTGGGAGGTGTTGGAGAAGAGCAGGGGAAAGGGGCTCCCTGCTTCCCTCCATTGCTCTGTGCCTGATGCTTAGCATCCAGGCCTTTTGCTATGGGATTTTTCTTTGCACTTTGTGCCTACTCCTATTTCAGTTCTCAGTGGCTTCTGGAAGTGAAACTGTCTTTTGGGACCCACTGAGCCCTTGTGGAGAGAATCACCAGCCCCACCAGCACCCTGGGACTCTGTGCATCCATCCCTCATGTGGCTATTTGTAATATGTATTTGCCTACTAGTCTCTTAATGTCTGTATTTAGTTTAACCTCAAGAGTTTATTGAGTTGTAATGAGTTTAAACTTTAGGCCATAAGGTCTCATTAGATCATCTCGTCTGATTGGCATTAGCACAGGCCAGAGAGCATCACTCAGCAGTTATATGGCAGAACAGAAAATGCTCCGGGAGTGAGCAGCTGTTTGTTGCATTTAAGGGGCAAATTATTTTCTTCTATTTTAAAAAAAATCAAGGGTCTTCATTTTGTCACTTCAAATACAAACAATTCTATGCATCTTGGGAAATTATAGTGTTATGATATTCAGTCAGACATACCTTATAGTGTATATGCTTCATAGAACTAGAATATAGGTCAGAAATAATTTTTGAGTCTTAAGTTTGTTACAGACAGATTAATTGGAGTACATATGCAGTAAAAATTGAGAAGCTTTACAGTTTTAGTCAACTTATTATACAGTGGAGTAAATGAAGTGCAGCAACGTAGCAGTAAAAGTTATGCTTTCTCCACTAGGTGATGGAAACATTCAGAGTCTATAAATGCTAATTTAAGAGACATGTCTTATCAGCTCTTGGCTACTGGGATAGGAATAGTCTGGGGTTAACTGCCTCTCTACTGTGAAAGGTTTTAAAGCTTTTTGCTTTCTGTCAGAATAAAAAAAATGACATTTACAAACCTCTTCAATGCATATATATTACATATGTTTATCTAGCAACAACTACACCCCTTTTAATTTATTCCCCAAATGTGACTTTTCATGCATGTCTTCTGGATGCTGTATTCAGCAACAGTTTCTAATGAGCTGGTGTGTAATCCATGATTGCATTTCTCTTCTGAAAATCACTTCCACGTCTGGCTGATCTATGTTTAGAAGGTGGTGCTTATCCATCAGGCATTTTTGCACTCGTCAGCGTTCTTCTCTGTCGGAGGCCCTTTCCCAAGCTTCTTCCCATTTTAATGTTGATGTACAAAAGCTGTTATTTGTTTTGTTTTGTGCTCATTCTAGTGAGGATTGGCTTAGTAGGACTGTGCAAAACAGAGAGAAGAGAGAATCTGGTTTACTTCCAGCAAACATAAAAATATTCATGCTGTGCTCAGGCGAGCCTCTGACTGATATTCTAATGCACTTCATTATATGAATTTCCATTTATAATGAAAAGTGAAAAAATTAATGTGCAGATAGGATTTAAATTTTAAAAAATAATTTTTCATCAGCTAATAACATAGGAAGTCAAAACAATGAGATTGTTTCATCTAAAGTTTGAGCTATATGAAACCAAAGATACAACGCATATGAGGCGAGAATGACATTTACTAGATGAACACCATGTATTGAGTTAAAATCCTGACATTTCTGTCCTGTATCAATAACTTCTTTCACTTCCCTGAGGACACAATCCACATTTGCAAACACGATAAAATAATAACTTGTGTTAAATTTCAAGTGAGGACAGAGGTGCAGAGGTGTTTTCAACCCAAACTCTCCTTCAAAAACTAATTCTCACTCATCCAGTTTTCATGTACTGTAAATAGAGCTGCATTTGAGGAGCAGACACCGGGAGCAGGGGGGTGAAGGCTCCCCCTCCTCACTGGAAACGACTGTGCTGGAGGAAGAAGCACATGGGAACAGGGGCTTAATGAGAAAGCCTATTTGCAAGTGCCCACGTACAAGCAAATGTAAAAACCTGACTGCTCCAGCATTTGGCATTGAACAAAAGATTCTTGCACCAAATGGGCGCTCCAAATTCACCATTAGCTGAACTCTCCCGGATCACTGAGACCAAACCATGAAGTCATTTGGCAGAGAGCCTCCCCACTGCCTCCTGTGAAAGCCTCACTGGTCAGGGGTCCCACAAGGGCACAGCCCGGGGGAGAGGACAGCCACTGCCACTGCAATCCCCTCACTGTAATGCAGGGGCCCTGTGGGAGACAGCTGGGAATCAGAAGTAGGGGGAAATCACTGTTTTTGTGAAGAAAAAAAAAAGAAAAAGAGTGAATTTCGTTGTGAAGTGACAGCGAACAAAGAATTTCAGAACTAGGAACTCTTAGAAAATGTTTCTGTAAAGAGAGTGAAATATTTAATTCCCCCTCCCCCCCCCATATTACATGGAGCACCCACTTCTTCTCATTCCCACAAATTCCCCACATGCCTTGACTCTTGTGATTACCTTGGCTGCAGCTAATTCACCCACACACCTAGGGAGGGAGACCCAAAAATCAGGGATAGTGGTAACACAAACCATTGAGCTTGGTGGTGGCAAACCCTTTTGCCATGGACCCCATCAACTTCCAACAAACTGACATTTTTGCAGGTAAGTCTGTTTTGCAGGAAAATTTCTGACCTGCTACAGCCCACATGTGTTCAGCATATACCCATAGTCCAGATTTCTTTCACAAGACACTTTTAATTGATGTTGCTGAGACTACAAAGTAGCAAATAAATAAGCAAGAGCATAAGGTGAACTAAGGCGGGCCCTGAAAAAGAAAAATGGAGCCGTTTTGCTTGTGTCAAAAATGAATATGAAATATAATGTTCACTGGGGTAAAGCATTTTAATGGGGATGGTACTTTCCAACTGTAAAAGACCTGTCATTGGTAGCTCCTTGAGCTTCCTTATACCCTTTAAAATATGTTGCAAAAAAGGAAGGATAAAGAATGGATGAGAAATGGACATACTTCTGATAAATAAAATCTATTAAAAGTGGTCTGAGTAGAGAGTTTTGGTGTACTTTATTAATACAGTTAATAATGTAATTAATGTAGCAATTAGCAATATAGGTAAGCAGCACTACTAAATAAAAAAATGAAAAATTGCCTCAGCCTCCAATCTGTTTATTTGCTAAATGAAATATGGGGGTTTATGAGCCTCTTAAACAGTCTATGGTTGGGTGAGGAGCACATGCTTTGATACTCCTAGGAACAATCTAAAATTAAGAGAACTGAATGAGCCATTTCTTTCAATTATTTTTAATCATCATTTCATGTACCTGTGTTATTCAAACCCCCAACATTGTTTATTGAATTTTCAGCAGTACTCAGTGTTTCAGCTCTAACATACTAAGGCCTTTATTAGTTCTTTTGACAAATTTTGCACACAGGTGTTATACACATGGAAATGAAATTTAATAAATGGCAGAGGTGCCTAGATGATAAGGCAGAAACAACTCATTTACATCCAACATCCCTCAGTCTGTTTTGTATCACATCATAGGTTTCTGACTCCTGAAAGTTTCTTAGAGCTACTTACAACCTGTTTCTAGTGCTGTTGCCTAGAAATCAGTTATGAAAGCAGTCTTCATGAAAGCTGTATTACCCAACCACTCAGGTGTTCCTCTGTGAAATTTTGTATTTGAAGTTTTCAAAGGCTGCCTGTTAGGCTGACATCGCCACAATGCAGTTACTATTCATGTTTGACCCATTCAATTAGGGCAGTCACTTCTGTTGACTGCAGAGCTAAGGTACAGTCATTCTGAAGCACTTCAGTGTTTATGTACATTTTCAGAGAGAGCACACTGATACTTCTTTGTGGTAAAGACGAATCACAGGGAGATTATCAAGTTGCTCCCTGACAAAGTATAAAGGATGTACTGAATGTTAGATGGTCCCTTCCATGCTGTTACTGTAAAGTCAGTCAAATGAATAGCAAATATAGGTCTGAGTATATATTATCTCAGACAATCTTGACACTTGACATAATTTATTGTCACCACCCATATTTATATAATCTTCTTGTATTTGACCGGCATCTAGAAAATAACACCTTTCCAAGCATTAATCTTTTATTGCTGACTCCAAACACACACAATTACTGTGCTAAAGAGCAACTGGCATTCATACCAAAATTGGTACTGTTACAAAACCACATCAGCTGGCAGAAGTCCATGGGTTAATGAAGCACCAGAGATTTCTTCCCAACACAACCACAGTATTCCTCCAGCCTAAAGAGTGACATCATCTCTGCTGAATGCTGGCACTATGCTTAGTGTAGGGGAGGAGATGAAGGATGAGAGAAACATTGGTACTGAAGGTCTGCAATTGAAAATAGACATGCTGATGCACCTTGGGTAACACTGCTGCTTGGTCTGCAGGCCAAAAAAAATTGGACAAGTTCAGTCTTAATGAGGTACTTGGAGTTCTCACTTTTCTGCTTATAGAATAACAGAACCATTAATGTTGGAAAAGACCCCTAAGATGATCCATTCCAACCCTTAATGTAACACTACCATGTTCACTGCTAAACCGTAGCCCCCAAGCACCACATTCACATGCCTTTTGAGCACTTCCAGGGGTGGTGAATCCGAGGCTTTCCTGGGCAATGCCTGACAACCCTTTTGGTGAAGAAATTTTTTCTAATATCCAGTCTAAATCTCCACTGGTGCAACTCAAGGCCATTTTCTCTCATCACTTATTTGGGAGAAGAGAATGACCCCCATCTGGCTACAGCCTTTTTTCAGGTAGTTACAGAGAGCAATAAGGTCTCCCCTTAGCCCACTTTCCTCCAGCTTAAACGACCTCCAGCTCCCTCAGCTGCTTCTCACAGGACTTGTATTCCAGACCCTTCACCAGCTGTGTTGCTGAACAGCCAGGCACCAACTCAGGCCTTCTGTAGGCTTGTAAGAGTCCTGGTGATGCAAGCTGAAACTCTAACATGTTTTAGAGAAGCTGTCCACAGATCATCCTGGAAATAGCTGTGTGGCCAGAGTCTGCTGCCTCTCCTGCATTGTAGTTGAGACACAGAGAGGTGCAGGGCTACCCTGTGAAAATAGAAAGAATGGAAAGAAATTCCCCAACTGTTTTGCTAGCAGCCCTCTTTCAGTGTTTCACTGTTCAGCATCTTCTCAACAAAATGTGTTAAATGACCTGTTCACAATACAGCTGCCCAAATGTGTTTCATCCTCCTTCTCCTGCCAAACTGGATCTGCCAACTGCCTGCTCTGCTGTCACTCACAGCTACCAAAGACTACCTGAGAGGGCAGGGGTTAAAGAGAATACACAGTAAACCTTGAGGAGTAACTAAAACTTCCGCAAAATTTTGGGACTGAAATTGTGTGATGCCTTTGTCCATATGGCATTAGAGGAGAAGCTCATCTGAGCAGAAGGGTATATGAGCTCGCTCTTCTGCTGCAGCACTTCCTTGCAATAAAATAGAATTGAATCACATAAAAAATGACAAGGTTTTTACAAATTCGGTATGCAAGCCTTGTGAAACCAGAGCTGAGTGGAACAGTAGGACTTATTCAATCTGCTGGGTGGTATTTTGTGCACCGTGTTGACAGCAGCAGATGAACTCCTCAAGCATGGGCTGTAGGAAGTGTTTCTAGGACTGTAGGAAATGGTTTCAGGAGCATTCAAGAACTTTCTGAATGTCTGACTCAGCCTGTTTTGCCATCAGAAGGCTCAGTTCATGGCTGCACAAGGACATTTCTAGCATGAGAGGATGGTGTGGTGGTGTTCTTCCCTCCTCCACTTGAGCCATAACTGCCAGCGGGGCTGTGGTGGCTGCATCCAACTTTCTCTAGACTTGGTGGGGGTGGTTGGCAGCGTGACAACCAAGGGCTGTCTGGAATGGTGACCCAGATGTCTTGCTGGTATGTAAATGTGACCACAGTCACTCATCTTACTCTACAAGTAGTGATCAGTCCAGGCCCCATTTTGCCCTGCTGCCTGACAGACGGCTGCATGCCAGGATGTCCCCTTGAGCAGGGACAGACACCTCTCAAGGTTACTCCTTGAGGTTGAAAGATTATTTGCTGCAACAGATCCTTGGTAATTGATTAATAGCATGATAAACTTTGAAATCTTAGCTAAGTGACACAAAGGATTGATTATGCACTTATAATCTTTTAGATGCAAACCACTGACCAAGTCTTGGATCCAGCCACACCTACACTGCTTGCTGAGAAGAGTTTTTGCATGGAAGGGGATCCTTTCTGCACCTCACGACTCAATGAGAGGCTCTCCCTGGTAGTTTTGTCTGACCTTGTCATTTATTCAGTAAATAATCAAGTGTATCTTGCCAAACCACTTGTCCTGTTAAACCATTGTCGCATTTAACATTGAACTTTACTAAATCACTGTTTTGTATCAATAAAATATATTTTTGCTTCTCTCTTAAAAATAGAGTGCATTGCTTCCATCCGTGGCAGAGACACTGGGGGATGATGGTCAGAGTTAACCACTGAACAGACACAATGCACTTCTATTAGACATCCTTTCCCAAGAAACAGAAAACTACCCGAAGGATGCAGTCACACCAACTGCTGTGCACAACACACAGCTGGACAGAACTTTGCCACCAACTTGCATAATGGCATTTGCAAGAAAAAACCCAGCACCCTGGCAGACCTAAAACTACACTCCTTGAATACTTAATGCACTCCATGACTGTCCTGTCCTCCCCTGACAGTCTCTGGCCCATTCCTGTAGTTTTAAAATCCAATTTAATCTTATATTGTTTTTTTTCCCCTTTTTCTGATGTATGTAGAGACTGAACACGACAGGAGAAAAAGGTTCTCAGTTTGGAGGCTGTCTGGTTGTAGGCAGTGTGCTATGGGGAGAGAATCATGGAATGGTTTAGGCTGAAAGGGACTTTATAGGTCATCTAGTTCCAAACCCGCTACCATGGGCAAGGATGCCTTTCAGTAGACCAGGTTGCCCAGAGCTCCATCCAACTTGTCCTTGAACACTTACAGGGATGGGGCATCCACAACCTTTCTGGGCAGTGGCGTGCCTCACCACCCTCACAGCAAAGAAGAATGACATGGCAGGAAAACATTGTTTTCTCTAGACAGAATCCTTTTTGAAGCTACTATGACAATAAGCAAAAGTGTCCAGAAAAAAAAAAAAAGTGGCTGTCAAGACAAATTGATAAAAAAAAGAAAGGATTGAGTAATTAAACCTGATCACCTTGTGCCAAGGTATGAAAAGAGACATGTGTTTGGAGACATGTATTTGGAGATTAAGTCTGGAGTGAGTCAGGGTAGTTTACCCTGAATTTTTCAATTTTCTGTTTTCTTCTAGATGGAAATTTTGGGAAGGGTGAGGAGATTTTTGTGAGGAGAGAGAAGATGGAGGTTAGGTTGGGAGGTGCCTAACCTTACGTAATATCAGCTCTCTCACAGTCAGATACTGGATGTGAGGCTCTGGGAAGTTCTTGGAGACAGATGGGGCCCTCCTGGGGTGATTTATTTAACCTTGGGATGGTTCCCATGATAGATGAGTTCTGTTGGTTCCAGCAGGACTGTATACCTTGATGAGATGGGAGGCCTAAGTCCGAGATGGACAAAGTGAGTTGTGTGAGTCCAAGAGTTATAACTCTTCTGCACAAAGTGATTAACAGCAGGCATGAAGGGAGAAGCTACTGCCTATGCATGGGAGGTCTCCAGCCTGAAATACCAAATTATTAGGCAGTTTTCAATTAGTTGTTTGTAATGGGCTGTTAGAGATCTTGTCTGAGCACAGCTTGAGGATGGGTATTTTTAGTCCTTTTGGGGTTTGCAGTTGTCCATGACTGCCTTCACTGGGGAGCAAAGGGCTGTGCAGAAGGTGGGTCTACGATTTCATCCACAGCTCACGAAGGCTCAGTAAGATCATCTAAACAGCTTAAGGCCAGACTCATGAAGGTGTAGGAATGCAAGGAGCAGGCCAGCTCAGAGAGAAGGCATGAGCCGAGCTTCACATGGCAGTCAGCTTAGCTGCTCTTGTCAGTGAGACCATGCCTGGAGGAGCAGGTGAATTTTGACTGCAAATCCTGTGAACCAGGGTTAGAGCAGCTTAAAGAAGATACCTCTTTAGAGCCTGACAGTTTTCTTATTTCTGAAAGACCCTTCTTTAACTACTCCTAAATATAACCCAGTGACTGACAGACTCTGAAATCCTGAAATGGGCAGGCTTCAAGCTTCCCTGCCATCCTTCCTAATCCTTGGCTCAGGTGGCTTTCCTCTGGTTTGAATGCAGCTCCAAGAATACAACATATGTGTATATGTTGGTGAGAAAGAGAGGAGGAGAGTGACAGGCAGAGGGAAGAGAAACCTATCCAAGGATGGAACAAGTTATAGCTGTCACCCCTGTCATCTGCCACACCAGTCTGGGCTGATGGAAACAGGACTCCTTTGGGTGATGGTTCTGCTACCCATGCCTCACTACCAAGAGCTTTTGGGTCCCTCAGCTGGACAGCCTGGTGCTGCACCACTGTACTGTCCCTCTGCTACCATCACACACAGTGCACTGTGCTTGGACAAGGGAGGAGGTTGTGTGTCTGCTCGAGATGGGCACTGAAACACTGAGAGGTAGTGATCAGATCCTGCTAACAGTGGGCAGCATTTTCCTCCATTTCAATATTTGCTCTGTGCCTGTCAAGAAAAGGAAGATTTTTATCATAATGAATAAACACAGCAAAAAGCCTCCTATTCTTTCTTCTAAAGAATTTTGTTTTACTGTTGAACATCACAGAGAGGCTCCTTCCTCTGGTGGTCCCTTTCCAGAAGGCTCATCAATTTGTCTATTGTACTTGGTGATGTTTCTGTCAAGTTTGGGATGGGAATCACGTCTCAAGACAGGTTTGCTGGCTTGGGAAATCTAGTACGTTGTTGGAAGGACTGGCAAGAGGCTGAAATGCCTTCATCAATAATGTCTTTCACATGAAGTAGCTTCCTGCTCTGCAGAGTTGTAGGCTCAAGTCAAGCAAAATCAGTCACTTGTTCATCTATTTTTATTTCCTCCATGTGGTTTACTGCAGTCTTTCTTTGCCCAGATGGTCAAATAAATTGCTGTCGCTAAACAGAAGTCCCCAAACAGCAATTCCTAAAGTCTTCCTGTTCTTTAACTGTTCTATGAGAAAATGTTTTACTTTCTTTATATTCTGCCAATTTGCTGTAGTTGTTTTTCAGTTTCTCCCCTGGAACTCAGAAGATCCGTAGGTATTTTTGTTTGTTTCTCCAGCCTTCAAGCTGCATGATCAGGCTGCTCAGAAAGCTCTGCATCCTCTATATTTAAAAACTATTGCAAACTTTGATGTTTACTGAGAGCTTCTCTGAGGCTCCAGCCATGTCACTGACCTTGATAAGGTCCCGGGCAGATTGGCCAGAAAATGTTTGGATTGTCATTGTACAATCTTATGGGGGGTTTTAATTTTGTTCATAACAGTTTACATCTAGCTTTATTAGCTTTTTATCTTCTAAGAGTTTTCTTATGCTAGGCAATGTTAGAAGTTGATGTTGGCACATTTTTGGGTTGGGAAAACAAATCTTGTTGCCATCAATACAAAGCTTTACTTATCTGCTCTCGACCATCAGGGTGGGCAGAAGGCAGTGCCCAGGGCAGGGGCTGTGAGTGAGCCTGAGCCTGGGAAGACCCAGGCACCCACTGCACTGTGGTGCTCAGGCTTCACATTGGTATGAGCTTTCTTTTCTGTGTAGCAGAGAAAAAGTAGGAGTTCAGCCCTGGGAGGAAGCCAAGATAGTGAAGCAGATTGTTGAAGGTGCCAGCCAGGATCTCTCTGTAAGGAAGCTGCTACGGTGGTGCTTATTTTAGTGCTATGACAGAAATGGAGCTCTGCTCTTTTGTCAGCAGGCTGGATTTCTGCAGATGATTTCCCAGTTCATAAATAAGTGTTTCCTAGTAACACAAAGAAGGATGGCCACTACAGTTCTCTGTCCATTCTGGCATGTTAAAACGACATTTATGTGAAAGAAATTTCCTGAAAAAATTTGCTGATTTTTTAATGTAACATAATAATAAAACATTGGAAGAAATTAAGTTTAAATGTCTCAGAAAGCATCATAAAAAATGTCAATGTTGATGAACTTTAAATACTCTAGAATAATAAAAACTTTCGAACTCTCTTTTCTTTGTGTGAAATGAATTTCCGTGTTCTTTGGCCAGCACCAAAGCTGTGTAATCCAGGAACATGGCACAAATCCCACCTGCTTCCATGCTGTGCAAATGCACATCCAAGAATTTTCAAAAGTTTTCCAAACTTTCTTTTTGTAGAGACTTGTGCTAGTGGGAAGAGAAAATCTGATTAGTGAGTAGGGCAGGGGCTGGAAGCGGGGCTCTGGCTGTGGGTGCTCACCATGGAGGAGAAGGGTCTTACAGCTGGAGGACTTCGTCCAGAGCACCTCTGGGGCCCTTCAGTCTGGGCACACACTGCCCTGGGATTGGTTGGCTGCTGTAACATTGGTTCTCAACTAAAATCTGCTGATGAGCTGCAAACATTGATCCCATTTCTGCCTTTGAGAAAGATACAGGTGCCAAGTTACATGTCTGTGGGCAACAGAAAGATAAAGATCTGGAGCAGCTTTGGTCTGAGATTTCAAAACTACTCCTTAGTGATTAGCTTACCTGAGCACAGGAATGTTAATTAGCTGCCTATATAGTCTCTAGGCAAATAGAAAGTATTTGGAATTGGGCATAAGACCCATGATCACTTCCAAAGGTATGAGTTGGGGTCAGAAGGGGGTTAGAAAGGGAAGTTAGGGCCTTACTGGGACACAGGGCTAGGACAGAGCAAGTTTTGGAAACACTAGACACGAACATTAGATAAGAGGGACAGACACGGTGAAAACTAGACATCACAACAGCTTAGAACAACATCTTAAAGTCCACAAATCAGGTATGAGATTGCATGTTAAACTACTGAAAAAATCTCTGTGGGGTTAGATGATACTCAACTAGAAGAGAGGCTGGATTTGGGAGTTGGCAAAGACAGGGTCCAAGGAGAGGGTGAGCTTTTTGGTGAACACTGTGTCATGGAAGCCTGCCTGATGTGCAGCAAGGAGAGTGTTGGATGCTCACAGTCCTGAAGGCATTATTTCTGTCATCTTTGCTTGCTCCAAAATCAATTTATCAAGGCTTTGCACGGTATGTAAGGATTTATTATTGCTATTAATTTATATTATTTCCTTAAACATTTTTCTGAGTTGCTGTAGAGCTGTTAAGTGTACTCTTGTAAAAGAAGCAGAGGGGATTCCTTCACTGAAGAGCTTTCAGCACAAAAGGCAAACTGTGATTAGCAGTGCAGAGAAGAAAAACCCCTCTCAGAGAAGGGGAGGGTTATGGTAGGAAATTGCCATTTGAAAAGCATGAAGAAAGGCAAGTTGGTTTGCAGCAGCCCTGAATGGCAGGTGTGGTACAGTTTTCTGGTTGTGCTCCTCCTCTGGCTCAAAAAAGGAAGGTCACATCCCAGTGTATCCAGCAAGCCCTGTAGTCTTAGGTAGGCATCCCTGTCGTGCTGTAAATAGCCCACCTTATTCCCTTCTCTGAAGGATCAAACCTCACACAGCATAAGATCAGCTCCAGGGCTTAGAATCCTTGGTGGCTCCTTCCCCCTTCCTTCCTACACCTGATTGACACTAGCACATGGACTATTTTCCGGTTGTTTGGCTGTTCTCACCACTGACCATTAAGACAAGACTTCTGTAAAATCCACCTTTCAATGTAAGGATGCTATTGTAACAGCAAAAGACAGCAGGGCAGTCTCGAGCAGCAACCAGTCTGAAAACACTAACAGAGAAGGGAAAAAGCTCCAGCCCACCCGAGCTCCAGTTTCACCAGGATTCCTCAAAGCTCAGTCATGCCTTTCTCAGAGACAGCAATAGTTCAGAACAACTCATCAGAAAAAGAAGACGCTGATAAAGATCTGCTCAGCAATGAAGCTTAGACAAAGGGGAAGCAAGTTAGGTCCAGTTACATCCACACAGTTCCATCTGCAGCAGTACTCCTTGAGGAGCCTTTCCTTCCACCTGCAGCCTTTAGTATGGGGGAGTTAAAGCACTATCCTGCTGTGTGGCTCTAGCAAAGCTCAAACAAAGGCCTCCACCCTCCCACCACTCAGATTTTTGTCCATCCTTCCCTCTCATTTTGCTCCATCAGAGTGTGTTCAGATCAGCAGTGGGGGCTCAGGAGACCCTGCATGTACCTTTAGTGCCGGGCTGCTCAGGGACCAGTGTCACTGCTGTTGGCCACGCTGGGGCTCCCAGGGCTGAGGATCTTGCCAAGAGCCCCTCGCCTCCAACAGACTCTGGCAGTGTTGACTTTCCAGTGCAGGGCCCCTGTGTTTGGTATTTGGCACCAACTGAGATACTTCCTCGGTGCTTAAATAATAATGATGGATTTCTGCTCTGGAGTGATAGCTTGTGTTGCACAGCCGGGTTAATGCGTGTCAGCTGTCATCGTCCCTGTCAGCTGCTGCTGTCAGTGAGCAGCAGATAAGTAAATCTGTGATGATGCATTTCCCGGAGAGAGCAGGGATTAAATATTTCATCACCCCAGACACTGAAACATCTCCTAATTTGGAGTCCTTTTCTAGCGGTCACATCCTCTCAGATGGTTTCAGCCCTGGGGAAGAGCAGAGGCTGCCTGGGTTTCTGAGGCCGTGGGGCAGGGCATTGCCAGCGGCAAAGTCTCTACAGCCAGGGAGAGCCGAGCTGCTGCGTCAGACTTGGCAAATTTAAAAATAAGCAGAAACTCAAGGAAAATGAAAAACCTCCTTTTTCCCAATGTGCCTGATAGGGCAGTTGAGCCTCTGTTGTGCAGATCAGGGACAGGTGGCCTGATGCCCATCTTGGGCCATCTCTGGGACTGAAAGCTGAGCACGTGGTGCCATGGGTTGAGCACCTGTGGCAGCGTGGTGGCAACACTGTGGAATGCATCAGCTGTGGTTGTAGTTAGGTAAATGTTGTTGTTTTACGGTGTTCCCAAAGTAACGGGTCACTGAACCCTGAAGAAGAGCTTGGTGGTCATTCTTACAGCCCTTACATCATCATGTGTTCATCCTCTTTCTTCTGAGGTGTTCCTCTAAACCCATTAATAGGAAAGTCTCAAATTGCTTGGAGACTGAAAAAAAAAGGCTATAGATCAGATTTTGCTCTCCTGGACTTTCCTGGTGTTGCCCACAGGAACTTTACACTGAAGGAATTTTCAGTGCAAACTACCAATTTGTTGAGACTGACATTTTCTTGGGTATTTTTTAACACATGAAAGGAGCTATTCTATGGGGATGTGGAAAATGAAAGAAAATGCTCTGATAAACAAGCTCTTGGCTAGTTTGGAAGCTGGCTCTTTTAGACTAACTACCTACAGAAACAAATAAGAATGAAAATGTCTCCTTTTTTTGTTCTACACTAGAAGAAAGAGAAGACCCATCCTATTAGCACTGCTCATGAAATAAAGCCCTTGTTTTCCTGAAAGACTTAATGAACCATAAACCTTAAAAAATTAGGGAGATGTACAAACAATAGCTTCTGAAAAGACTGATTTATTTCTTATTTCTTGAGAGCTAGTGGTTTTCTTTGCAATTATGGAGAACTGAAGGTGGGTTTTTTGGATTCTTTTTCCAGTTCTTTTTGAAAGCTGAGATTCAAATATAACGTGACTCAGAGTTGGAACTTGGAAAACAAAAAGCATGAGCAATCATGCCATTTTTAAACTTACAGGCAACTTCACAGACATTTCATTTTCATCCCTTCCTCCTCTTCATATGATCTAGTCTCCTTCTTTTGTTGTGCCTTTTATCTGGACAACAGATCGACTGTATCTTCCATATGGGTGCATTCCTATATAGGCCTGTGCTTCCACTGACTAATATTTGGGGACTCAGTAGCTGGATCCCAGCAGAAGACAAGTGTTGAGGTTTTGCAGGTGGATCTTTCTGCTTCCCTGTTATGTAAAGTAACCAAGTCAGTATTCATCTGTGCATTGCAAGCTAGCAACAATTCTGCTTTTTTTTTTTCCCCCCTCCTCATGCAGGGAAACTATAGTTTGTGCTGTCTTCTGATAGAAAAATATCAATTTTATGAGATGCATTTCCCTCAGGCCTCATGGTGTAGAATTTGTTCTGTAATAAGAGACCAATGTGTTTTAATTCTGTGTTGTAGACTATTACCTGTTAAATTTGTCTGACAGTATGACACCAGCAAAAAACTTCCTTTCTGTTTTGCTTCCTTCTACTTTAGAGCTGTCAAATAACTTCAACATCTAAGGATAAAACATGACAGATGACTCAAATATGTGGCAGGTCATAAAATATTGATTCTTCATGTTACCTGCTAATGAAACACATGCCATCAAGGGTAGATCTTCTTTGATTGAGATTCCTGACTTTTAATTGTTTTAACCCCAGTTTAGGTTGTTGGCTGGAATGAGGAAGTAATGGGTTTGGTCCCAGGAAGCGCTAACGCCTATAAATAAGGAATCAGTTCTACTTTTCTTTAACTAGTGCTTTTTATCTTGACTCCTAGCCATGTTTGCTGCTAAAACCTACATCTGCTGGAAACCGTTTTGGACCTTTCTGGTTCTTTTTTGACTCAGTGAGAACCAAATCAACTCCTAAGATCATACTGTAATGAGAAGCACTGCAGATCAATCAAGGACTTCCCACTGGGATTCTTTTCCCCCTAAGATATGAACCTTCTCTTGATCATGTATGAACTAAATATTTTCTAGGGGTTTTTTTCAGGATTTTGGATTTTCCCTGGTTAAGCTTATAATTTCCAGTCTCTTTAGGTAATTTTCAACTGGCAACAACTTAGACTGAACTTTCCTGTCTGATCCTCCATGAAAACTGGATCCTTTCTGCCAACTGAAGGCAGCATGTTTTGGATAGAGCTCTGTATATACGATCTTCTGGCAGGAAGAAGGGGATACTGCACTATTTGAACCCACCTTTCAAGCAAAATCCAGAAAACAATGTTCAGAATTAGATTTGTTATCTCTTGAGCAGGGGTTGTGTCTCATACAAAGTCTCTTGACTTGAGCCTGTAAAACCAGAATTGTGTTACATCTTCATTTCTAATCACTTCCCTGTCTGTAACTGAAAACTTATCACAGAAAAGCTAACATCATCCCTCCTGAAAGGACCCCTTTTTAATGTGGTGAGACTCCTTTCTAACTGTGAAACAGTGGGTTTCAATGCAAAATTATCTGGGTCCACAGGAGCCCTGGTGAAAGGACACACTGAAGGCTGGCAGGCATCCAGCCCTGAGAGGAGGTCCTGGAATCTGCCATGGATTCTTCTGCTGTTGAGGAGGAAATCCCTGCTCTCTGTAACTTCCAGATTCGGAGAATTCACTGGCCCACAGGTGGCAAACTGGGTCCCTGCTCCAGATGGGATGAATGGTACAGAGGAGCAGATGTGCTTTAGGATATTTTATTAAAAGCTTTAGGCTATTTTGTTAAGGACACAGCCTCTGTGTGGCTTGGGAGGGATGGGCAAGCTCTTCCATGATGAGCCATGTAACTATTCCCAGGGCAGATCCAACCTTAGGAGTGCTGAGTATCATAGGACAACACCTGCAAGCAAAAAGATTGCCTCTTTTCCAAGGGAGGGGAGTGCTGACAAGAGCCAGGACTCACAACAGGAGTCCAGCAAGCTTTGCAGCTGTGCTGCTCCCAGGAATCATTTGTCACACCTTGGAAATTCGGATAGTGCAGCTGACCTGGTGAATACGTCTCTCTGGTAACCAAATTACCAGAACTGGCCCTTTAAGACTTCACTCAGGAATTAAAATGAGGTGAGAAGACTAGCTCTTGTAGCACGGCAGCCCCATCAATGTTGGATGAAATAAAAAAAATCTGCTGAAAGTATAGAACAAGTATTTGCTAAACACTAGTTGACGTAGCACCTGTGTGCTTTGAAGGCGATTTGTTTTCCATTTGTAAAAGCCAGACTACTTAAAGCCTTGAACCATCTGGAATCTGAAAAATCTGAAGAGCATTCTCATAGCATTTAGGAAATATTATTTAGATAAGCTAAAAAATAAATGCTAAACTTGTTGGAAAAATATTGTTAGAGTGGGGATATGTGGTTCACTGTCCAGCTGAAGGACTGCATTTATTATAGTTTCATGGGGATCTGTCTTAGGTCTGATGTTGTTAAAATACTTTCATTAACCACTTAGATAGTGGAATAGAGGATCTCCAGCAGAACTGAGGATGCCTTCCACATGTAAGCCACAGTTATTCAGGAGGGGCTCCAACTGTGTGGCAGGAAAGAAACAGTATCCAACATTTAAAATTAATTAGAGAAATGATATGAAAAATACGACATAGTTCAAGAGCAGTAAGTGCATGGGCAGAAGGAGTTGTATAAAATAAGTTAGAGACCCACTGACCACATGAGTCCCCGGGGGCCTTCTGTTGTGAAAAATAGACAAATGCCCTACCACTATAAACAAGCAGGAAAATTTATCTGCAAGATGTGCAAAGTGAGTCTACCAGGGTGCTCAGCAAGAACTCAGCTGCATGGCTGGTTCTTTGGCACTAGACTGTAAAAGAGAATTGGACCTACTTGGTAAAGACAAGAGTGGAGCAACAAGAGTGTCAGAAGCCTTCTAAATCTCAATGTAAGAGAAAACATGAACAATTGATCTGTTTAGTCTAGAGGAAAGGAGACTTCCTGGACATAACACTCTTAACTATGAAAAAAAGCTGATGCAAAAGAAAAGGAATAACTCCTTCTCTCTGAGAAAATAACAAGTAATGGACTTAAAAGTGCAGCCAGGGCAATTTCACAGACATTAGGCAAACCCTGTCCAGGATAATTCCCCTTGGCCAGAGGAGCAGCTGCTGAAAGAGGAGTGGGAGCTGATGATGCTGAGGGTCCCATAGTGCTCCCCCCACCAAAATGCCCCTGCTCCCTGCAACCAGGAATAGCTAGAGGCAGATAAAACGCCCATTTTGCACCCACTGACATCCAACAGGGAGAGAGACAAGGAAAATTGAACCATCTCCATTTTATACCCCTTGCCACCACAGGAGGTACAACAGCTTCGTGAGGATGCTGGACTACAGGGGCTATTTGTAAGGCAGGGCCCGGGTGACAGTCATGACTTGCTGTTCACTATCTCTCCAGCTGGAAGAGCTAAATTTCATAGGAGCATCATGTTTTCTCCCCAGGTGACTTACAGAGAGGGCACTTCCACTGATCAGGGAAGAACAATTCCCCAGCCCTTATTTCTGTGCCAACTGTACTGTCTATTTTTAACAGCAAGCTGCCATTAGCATTTGTTTGCTAAAAATAAACACATTTCAAATGCAATTCATTACCTAGCGCATTAGGATAAAGGCAATTTATTCTTCAGTCAAGAAGAAATATTTTTAAGAGATAAATTGGTTCATGCAAATATCTGTCGCTTGCACTCAGTGCATGGGGTACCAGCAGAGACAGTGTTCTGATTTCAGTCAGTTGATGGGATAGATCACAAAATTTAGGAAGCTGCTGAAGGGCTCAGAGCAACATCCTATTTTAACTTAATTAAAAACATGACCACAATTATGTAAGAGAAAAATTGAAAAGGAATGTGGGGTGTTAGACACAGTTCTCTCTTAGAGCTGCCGCATAAGAGAAGTACAGCAAAAAGGCAGATGTGGTTCTGGAGGAGGGGGTATTTTTTATTATATTGATGGTAATGGATTCACAAAACCTAAACATCACTGCTTCTTGCTCACAGAACTGGGGAACATTACAAGAGCATAATTCTGAGTCAGAAAATGCCAGTCCATAAGTATTTTGAAATGAGTTTAGATGAGCTGCTGAGCCAGGAGCTGGACAGTGATCTCTGGTAAGCCTGTCCTTCCTGAATCACCTCGTTTCCCTTCGATTAAAAAAATGTTTTGTGGGAATAAGATATTTCAAGCAAAGTTTGCTGGCTTTTTAGCAGGAGGATTTGTAGGATGCATAGGGAATTACTGCTCAAAAGTAGGTTCACAAGTAGGAACTGAACCTGAGCCTCACATGTCCCTCTCTCCTTCAGAACAAAAATAACATACCATAAATAAATAACAAACCATAAAAAGATAAAATCGACTCGGAGTCCTCAGGATACCTGGGAGAAAAGCAAAGCTTTTATATCCAGCTAGTGCTAATGCAGCAGGTCCTGCACAATCAGCACAGTCTGATTTTCCCCACTAGAGGGGACTGCGGTACCTAGAGTTACCCACTCATAGCACAGCTGATTTAAAAATAAGTGGTATTACTAAGAAAATGAAGTACAGCTACTTTTACACTGTAAAATTGGAATATGTAAGCAACTCTTATTAAATGTTCAAAATGAAAAAATAATAATTTCTGTGGTTTAGGTTCCTTCATTAAACAATATTTTGAAGCTACTAGGCTTTATTTACAAAATATTAAAATCTCCTAGTTTATCTGAAAAATGTGGGGTTTTTTTCCTATGTTGTTTTGTGATGCACGGATGAAATACTTTAAATCAAAACCCAGTCTGTTTAACCCCAGATAACTTATTTATAACATGGCCCTGATGATTCACAGTAATTTGTGTTAAATATGCAAAATCCAACACCTTGCTCTCCCCAAAAAGTTTGGTGACAGGATCCTTAGCTAATTGCAAAGAGTGGAAACAAAACACAGAGAGGGAGATAAGAGCCTAGATGTGACTCCCACCTTGGACATGTTGCTGGAGAAATGCCGCAGTTGGTGGCACAGAGAAGGCTCTGAACATTGGAGGAAAGAAGACTAATTTCTTCTCACAGTGTCTTATGCATACAATTTTGGCACTCTAGCAGTTCCTAAGTGTCTCTCTCATCAAAAACATTCACCAAAGTAGCACAAGTTAAAGCACATCTGCAGTTGCTGAGCGGTTGGATTCCAGGGATAAGGAATCACAGGATCATAGAATTAAGGTGTTGTTAAGGTTGGGAAAGACTTCTAAGGTCATCAACTCCAGCCATTCACCCAGCATCACCATGTTCACCACTAAACCACGTCCCTAAGTGCCACAGACATTTTGAACACTTTCAGAAATGATGTTTCTTCCACTCCCCTGAGCAGCCTGTTCCAATGCCTGACCACCCTTTCAGTGTAGAATTTTTTCCCTAATACATCATCTAATCCTCCTCTGGTGTATTGTGAGGATATTTCCTCTCATTCTGTCACTTGTGACCTGCTCGCTACAACCTCCTTTCAGGCAGTTGTAGAGAATGATAAGGTCCCCCCTGGGCCTCCTCTTCTCCAGGCTAAACAGCCTCAGCTCCCTCAGCTGTTCTTCAAAAGAATTGTGTCAAATGTGTAAGCACTGGTGCCCACTGCCAAGAGAGCTGGTTTTGCAATGGGTGGTCCCAAGACTCGAGTTTGAAGCTGGCTATTCCTGCTACTAGGCTTTTTTAATAGAGCTTTATTTGCATCAGCTCTTACTAAGACAGCATTGGGGGAGATATCTCCCTCCTCCTGCTATTTAGCCACATGTGGGGTGTGCTGCAACACCTCCCCTGCTACAGTGATGATCCCATGGTGAGAACTGTTTGCATTCCTGCTCACCACTGCATCTCTCTGGCAAGTCCAACCTCTTGTTTCTTACCTTTTACTGCAAATCATTAAACTAAAATTCATACTTTCTATCTGCCAGTTGCCTGATGTTTTCTTGTCTCAGTGCCACAGATTCAGAAAACTGCAGAGGTTGGAAGGACCTCTGGGGTACCAGGTCCTACCCCACTGCTCAGAGGGTCAGGCCACTCAGGGCCTTGTCCAGTCAGGTTTTAAATATCTCCAGGGATGTAGACTCTTCCACCTCTCTGGCAACTCCAGTGTTTGATCATGATCACAGTAAAAAAGCTTTTTAATAAGTTTAAATGAAATTTCCTGAAATTCAGTTTGTGTCCATTGTGTCTTATGCAGTCCCAGGGCATCATAAGGACAGTCTGGTTCCGTCTTCTTTAATGGACTCCATTGGTATTTATACACATGGACAAGATCCCTATCCAGCCTACTCTATTCCAAGCTGAGCAACACCAGCTCTTTAATCCTTTTCTCACAGGAGAGTTTCTCCAGTCCCTTCACCGTTTTATTGGCTCTCCATGGGGCTCTCTCCAGTATGACCACATCCCTCTTGCAATGAGGAGTCCAACACAGGGCATGGCACTGCAGGCCTCACCAGAGCTGAGCAGAGGATCCTGGAAACCTGCTTTGTCACACAGGTGCATCACTAGCTCATGGTCAACTTGGTGTCTACTAGGACTTAGGTCCCTTATTATCAAGCTACTTTGCAGCTGGGTGGCCCCCAGCATATACTGGTGCATGAGGCTGTTCTTCCCAAGGTTCAGGACTTGGGGTTGGTTTCCTAGCTTCATGAGGTTCCTGTCTATCCATTTCTCTGGCTCACTGAGGTCCCTCTGGATAGCAGCACAACTCTCTGGCGCGTCAACACTTTTCCCAGTTTTTTTATCTGCTGCATCATCCAACTGGACTTTGTGCCACTGACCACAACCCTTTAAGCCTGGCAGTCCAGCCAGTTTTCAGTCCACCTCACTAACTAGTTTTTAGTCCACACTTCATCAGCCTGTGGCAAAAGCTATCAAAAATCTGCTAAGGTCAAGATGTCCACTGCTTTTCTCCTGACCACTGAGGCAGTCGCACCACTGTACAAAGTTTTCAGGTTTTGTCAGGTATGATTTCTGCTTTGCAAATCCATGCTGAATACTTCCCCTTTTTTGTGTTTAGAGAAACACAGGGTTATTTGCTCCATCACCTTCCCAAGGACTGAGATAACACTGCCATGTATATTGCTCCCCACATTCTCTCTCTTGGAGACAGAAGTGACACTGAATGTCTTGTCTTTTAAACTGATGGAAATTTTTTAACTACTTTTCTGATCCAGTTGGAGAATGGAAAAAAATTCCCATTATCGTCTTCTTATTATGGGAATGGCAATCTTGTCATGTGCCTTCTCAAGCAAGGATTTTCCTTGATCGCTCCCTCTGTTCCAAACTCTTCTTTTCCTGCTGCCCTCCTTTCAGGGAGTGTGGCTGGGACACTAGCCCAGGGTAGGTGAATCACTGGGATGTTTTCTCACACACAAGGCTGACTCCAGAGAACTGAACCTCTGCCACAAGCAAGTTCAACTGCTGTGAGGAGGGAATGCAGCAGGAGCTGAGAACAGCTCAGAGGACAGAGTGGGAAGTATGAAGATCTTTTAAACCTGACTTTTCTTCTCTCTCCTCCTTTCTTAATTGATTCTTGATCATGAAGAAACTCCTGTGGGCCCAACCAAACAGCAGGATGCTGCTGTCAGAAAGTTCTTTCCCTTTCCCCCTTATTTTCATTGCTCCCTCCGCAGGTGACAGGCAATTTTCTCCCACTTAATAAGGTTTTCTCTTCCTATACCCATCACAAATGTCAATCTCCTCTGTCCTTTTCTGCTCCCCGTTCTCCTCTTCTTTAAGAAAAGAAAAAAGAGGGAGCACTTGCATCCCAATTATTTATATGCAAATATTTTCTCTACTTTTGTCCTGAGTTAGCAAAATTTGGAGTCCTGAAGGAGCAGGCAACAGAGTCCCTTTTATTCCCATCAGACATTCTTGCAGCTTCATTCCTGGCTAGCAAAGCAGTTTGAAAGACTGTTGGAAAAACACACAGTCTTTTATCCCTGCTGCAAAGGTTGTTTCATAATTATGTGCCCTATTCTAAAATGTATATGTGGCCTTAATCCTCCTAATATGTAGGGTTTAATATGTATAAAAAGCCTGCTATGTACATCATCTCAGCACAGAATTTCAATTGCTAGAAAGGCTGAGACTGAATTAAAAAGGAAGCACTGTGCATGGCAATGAGTTCATTTTGACAGGCTGAATTAATTTTAAATAATAAGGAAGTAATTTCCCTCTCACTAAATGTCTGCATTTTTCTGTAAAAATAAAACACTATAGTCGGAAAGATACTCTTGAGAAATGTCTCTCATAGAGATAAGTAAACCAGATAGCAATTAAAAAAGTAAATAAGTAATAATTACAACAGTAAAAGATAGTATTAAGTATTAATGCACTTCAAGCCCAGCTACTTTGATTGATTTCTGCTTTATCTCATTAGCTTTATAATCATAAAAATACAGTCATATGAAGATACATAGATGTAAGTACAGACCGATACCTCCATCTGTTGGACATAGTTGTTGTAAGGATGCAGTCACAACCTCCTGATGCAAAAGAGAAGACCATGAGTAAACAGGCATGGGAAGATGTAGAGAAAAACATCTCTACACCACCACTGCTGTCCCCCACTGTCCAAAAACTTAAGAGGCTTGAAAATTAAATGTTCTCTGGGTGGTCATGTGGAGTACATGGCTTTCTTTTGTTGAAGCATGACCAGAACTGATGATGCTTCCGGTGAGAATCAAGATATGATAGTACTCAATAAGAATTGAAAGAATGATGTTCAGCTCTCTTCTTTAGAAGGGAAGATTCACTTCTATATTCCAGACTAGCCAGGATAGTGTTCTTACCACCAGGCTGGGAGCATAAGAGGGCACTTAGCACTGCAGTGTGGAAGGTTTGCACAAGAGGTTCACCAGGTTTGCACCAGAAGTTTGCACCAGGTTCACCTTTGGTACTAGATCACAGTTTGTTTAATGAACTGTACATAGTTGGATCCTAGTAGATCCATGACCAGTGCTTCTATGCCCTGGGGAGGACTGTAACCACCAGACACCTTCCATATATTTCCTTGAACTGTATTTTTTTTGCACAGCATCAGGAGGGGATTCTAGGTCGCAGGTGTCTCGTGTTTTTGTGTGTTCTCCCCTAGTGTAGCTACAAAGGTGGGGTGTAGAGTCCTTTCCTAGGTTCTGGTCAGAAAACCACCCTTTTTTTTTATCCAACAGCATGGTGTTCTGAACACCCACCTAGGAGCTGTAAGATCCTTGTGCAGCCCTAATCCTTGCAATAGCTGCTTGACTGCAAAGTGTTCTCTAAAATGCATCTTTGTCCTGTAAATGAAAATGGGAGAAAGGGAAGAAAAAAACACAAGATCAAGGATGACATTTAGCCTGGTGACAGGGGCACTAAGCTGTTGAAAAGGTGATCTGACTTCCGTTCTCTGCTCCCATTAATATTTAATAGTCATTAAATTAACAATGAGGGATGTGTAGGATTAACTACAGGTCAGCATCCTCATACTTACATCTGAATGAATGAGATAACATTAGTATGGATGGAAATAAGCTATTAGCAATAATCACGGCCAGTATGTCAGCAACAGGCACGAATTAACGATTGAAACACTGTCCCTGAAAACCAAAACAACAAAATGGCTGCTCCAATAGAAACCCATAAACCCTGCACCAGTGCTGAAACCTTCTCCAGCACAGATGCTCTCTGAGATCTGAAACTTTCAGAGAAAAATCAGCCCTTTCTCTCTGTGGAGCTGCTCAAGGGACTTAGGAGAAACCATTACTGCTGATGACAGAGAAAACAGCTTCTCATGCACTCAGTAATAGTGATCATAAAACAACAACCTGTGAAGGGTGTTTAACTGACCCACCTGCATTGCGAGGCCAGGAAGCGAGTGCTCTGTGCGGGTGGACACTGGGCTCCCCCTGCACCAAGCTGTCAGGTGAATCTTTAGTTTGCAGGGTTGGAGTGGCTGATGGCAGTGTCCTCTGGTATCCCTGCAGCCTGGCCCTGACACAGGCACACAAGAGCCTGACTTCTCTTCTGTGCTTCCTATTTCGGGTGCATCTTTTAAATGCCACTGATTGAAGCTGTGAGTGCAAGATTTCTTTGTCCTTTCCACTCTCTTTAAAATGAAAAGTCTAATCCCAAACAACCTTTCCACATAGGGAGGAACAACACATGAGGACTTCGATGAGCAGCTTGTCACCTTGTCTCTCAATGGAGAGAAGGACAAGGGGACAAGCTTGTTTGTCTATTTTGGTGGGCTTGTTTGCCATCCTCCCTGTTCTGGGAGGGCTTCTGCAGTTTTCCTGTGCAGATGAGCAGCGAGGAGGAGAGCTGTCCTTCACAGAGGGTTGCCTGCCGGATTTGACCAGACAGCTCAGATCTTATGCAGCTTCTTTTCGAATAGTTGCTAAGAAACCAAAAACAATCAGCTGCTTAGTACTGTTTAGTACATTTTTCCCTCCATTTGTCTCATTCTGAGTTACGGCAGCTTTAAGAATCACTGGGCTTTCCCTGTGCTCCTCGTGGTGAAGAGCTGGGCAAGCACAGTGCTGGGGAGAAGAGTTTGGTCTCAGCAGCTTTTGCAGTAGGGCTTCAAGCACACGGGTTGCTTTCGCATGTGGCGAACAGGAATTTCCCTACCTTAGACTGTCTGTAGGGGTCTCAGAGACACCAATTCACAGGTGTCGTTCAAGAGCTCTTTCAGCTCCCGTCACAGCCGCTGTCAGTACATCCACCTGAGTCACCAGTAGCTCCAGTTACGACTTTAACGAAATCTGTTGTCCAACTCCTACCTCAATGTTTCAGATGACTCCCTTTGCAGGCCTGCCTCTGGCTATCATCTTGCCCACAGCCATCCACAGGGTGCCCGGGCGCAGGGACAGTGACAATTCCCCTGCAGGATCTTGGCTCTCCTTGCTAGAGCGCCATCAGCAAAGAGACCATATGAGCACCCCTATGGCTGAGAGTTGAACAGCCGGGGTACCGCTGAAGAACAAAACCCCACAGGAGCTTATACCTGCTGGGAACATCGCCCAGGAGAAAACTGCCACCCACATTTAGCTGCAATAACAGAAAAGAACCAGAAAATAGACTCAAAAAAAGGCTTGGTCAAGACAGAGGCAGCTTTCCATATCTACTTTGTGTAGTGGTAGCACAAGGCATTTGTCTCTGGTTGAAGGGGACTGGAAGGCTGATAAAAAACTTTGGGGAATAGCCTTCCCTGCATGAATGACTCTGCAAACTACACTTCTTTATTTCTCTGTTATGTAAGGATTTTTAAAAGCTCAGCTGCATGTTTACTGTTAATAATAGGCCAAACTCAGCAGAGACTGGTATTGTCTTGGAAATGTCACCTATCAAGGCATACAAATATAGCTAAAACAACCTCAAAATATGAACTGCTCTGTATGTTTGCTAATAGTACTGTGCTGACCACAAGGGCTGGAATTCTGTTCCCAGCACAATGCCTGTAAATTCTGCTGCTTCCCTGGCAGGCTTGGGTTATTTTCATTAAGTGGTTATGTGTCATGCTTCCCTCACACAGAACCTTTTGCTTTCTCATGGAGCTTGGGGTTCTGATAGAAAGTTAGAGCCTCTTTTCCTGCAGCCTTGACAGAAACTGGTTGTTGTACCAGCTCATATATTTTGTAACTCTAGCAAATAAATACGTGTGTTCTGCATGCCAGTAAAAGAGAGATCTCTACTGAACAAGAAAGAAGTGACACAGTGTTGGAAGCAGGAGTGGCCTGGGCTGGGCTTGTGAAGTAATGATGCTCTGCTGAGCCAACACTCCTGGGAGCTCCTGCTCTGTGATCGGCTAGTGTGATGAGGCATTACTGTGACAGGATAAATACTGTGATGAGACAAGTACAGGGTCAATGGGAGCATGAAGGCATGTGAAAGGACAGGTCCATAGTGGCTGGAGGAACCCGGGAACAGGCACTCCCCAGGAACAGGCACTCCCCAGGAACAGGCAGGTTTGAAAACAAAGTTCTCACATTTCATGTGCCAGATTGGACCACATGAGGTCCACTCAGTCCATGACTTTTTTCTGCCAGTGGCCAGCAGTGGATATGAAGGACAGTGCAGGGCAGGGAAAGCCATAGGGATGTTTCCTCAAAATTACATGTCATCCTTCAAAAATTTGCATCATGGAGACTTCGGGAGCTCAACAGACATCATTGCATGTAAGGGTCCTGCATGTCTTTCTGCCATGAATATGTCCATCTGCTTTGTGAACCCTTTTAGCATATAAAGTCCCAGAGGGGGAACTACAGGCAAGTGAAGTCCAGGTTGTACAGGATGTGGCTGCCTGACTGCTGATAAACCATCTTCCTCTCCTGAGGGAGCATGACCTCACTTCAAAATCCCCCACAGACAACATTCACACAGTCAGCCATTAATTTTTTCAAGTGGCGTGTGTGGCTTCAGGTTTAGAAGGGAAAAAAAGCTGGTCCCTCAACCCTCACAGCATGGCTTTCAGTGATCCTGTGGGTGCCCCATGCTAAAGGAGAGGGGGAGACTTTCTGTGAATCATGGAAACAGTTGGCTGCACCTTCTGGTAGTATCATAGATAATGAGGAAAAATATTAAAACGGGGATTACTGACTAGCTGGGTAAGTGGCCAAGTTACCTAATTGGGTTCCTCCAGAAAGCTGCTATCCTTAGCAAGAAACATGACTGTATTATTCTATAATGGCACAGTGTTTATCAAATCCTGCCAAAGGATATATATGGTCCATGTTTTCTAATTCTTCTGAGTAAAATATTAACTTTTTTCAAGACGTTTCTATCAGACTGTTTTTAAAAACATATTTGGCTGACTGAATTTGCTGTTCCTGAAAAGTGGCTGGAATAAATCTTCAGGATGCTCTTATTAGAAAATCGGTTCCTCAACCGAGAGGCAGGAGGAAGAAACGGTTACACCCCACACATCACTAGGATGAAGTATATTCAGCCAACTTGGATAACTTTTTGTGTTTAATTTTCTACCTGGGAAGTGACATTGGCTATTTACTGCACTGATGTGAACCCTAAGGCCAGCAGTGGCAAGTTGCTACCTGGTTCATAGATTTTTCAAGAGAGTCTGGGTGTTGCCTGTGCTTTCCCTCACGCCAACAGTCTATAAATACTGCCTGTTGCCTTTTGTACAACATGCTCATGAAAGGTTATGTGAACCGGACAGTTTCTTTGCAGGATTCAGTAAACTTTACCACTGTCAGAGACAGAGTTCCCTTAAAAGTTGATGAAAAGCCACTAGACCAAGATCATGGAGAAACATTTTTTACTAGGGGCATGTAAACTAAAAATTAATTAAATTCTAATCATGTGAACGGAACATCATAATATTTTATTCAAATTATAATTAATTAGACATAAAAATTACAAGTAATGCAGTTAAATTATGATTTGTGCATATTTTGTAACATTATTGAAAACCTAATACAAATGACTTGATAGCCTTTGCTTCAGGATATAATATCCATTATGGATGACTAGGGCAAAATCAATTTAGCTCTTTCAAACCCTCTAATTTTGGATGCAATTTTTGTAGCCTCTTCATCTTAAAAAAAAAAAAAAAGCCTGAATAGCCAGACTCTAAAAACTTAACTCAAAATTGGCACTCAAAATTGCTAGCCACCTAAAATTACTCTGAGTTACAGACTTGAATGAATTATTCTTGTATGTGTTTTCTTAAATCATCAGTTCTCTTTTTTTTTCTAATTAACTTTGATATGCAATTGACAATTCTATTTGTCACTCTACAGTGATCTATTTAATCAAAACTAATTCTTGTTATTTAATCTTCATGGTGTCTCTGATCTTTCTAATCCGTTACAAATGTTGTCTTTAAGGAATCTGAAAATGGATATATTAATTACAAACTACTTCAGAGGCAGATGCTGTCAGGCAAATAATTTTTTGCAAATTAGAATGCTGAAATAGCTGCTTGGATATGGTAAGTATTTTTAAGCCTCATACCCAGCTCAAGCACCATACACAAGGTAGAAGTGAATGAATGTCCTCTGGATGGTGGGTAGTATGCTAAACTTTGCTCATGAGAGTGTATTCAGACAGTATCTCACGGTCATACTGTCATTTTCCTTTATTTTTCTCCTGGGAAAGAGAAAAATAAATCTGGACCAAGACTTCCCCAGACACTTTCACAATCCAAATCTCATTCAGATTTCTTTTCACTTGCCAAAGGTAACTTTTCCTGAATATCATTTGAATGTAATGCCAGGTCTTTCATTGGCATTTAAGATACTTTCCATTTCTACTAACTTAGAGCGGAGGCAGGAAACATTTGGCAGCTGTATCTCCTCCCCTAAAGGGATTTTTTCAACTCAGGATGAGCTGTAGGCCTCCTGCTATAAAATCAAATGGTGGAAGAAGACTGACTGGTTTACTTTGAGGTAAATTCAAGCAAGGCTAACTTATGCAGGAACATGACATTGATTCCTTCTCCAGCTGCCCATATTTTGTCTCCACAGAGGACTAGAGAGTAAGAGAGTTACTGCATGTGTCCCATTGAAGGCAATACCTCAACACCAGAGGCAGGAGCAGTAGGTGGCATATCAAAGGGTGACTTGAAAATGGCACACACAATTGATTTCCTTAGAATGTCTCAAACCTATGGAAAACTTAAAAATTGGTATAATTTGAAATTTGCTTTGGTGGCACTCTGCAAGGAATTTTTGTTTTGAAGGAGGCCTGAGGCAGAAGGAGGGACCACGAAGAAGATACGGAAATGAGTCATCTCAGAGGAAAGGGGGAGATAAGCAGGAAAAGCCATGGAGATAGTTTTATGGAAACTTTTAAAAAGTTGGACCACAGACTTGACAAAGATGATGAAGATAAAACAGTAAAAGGATTTAGTGTGGTTTGCTAAGGAATTGAAGCAAGGAATCGATCTTAGTTGTGACATTTTGAGGGAAGATGGAGGTGAGCATCAAGAAGGTCAGAATAGTGAAGGTCATGGAAACTGAGGATGAAGCTATCAGGGCTTTACAGTGGTAACAAATAGCAATAGATAGTTTAGGCTGTTTTTGAGGGAATGTTAGCAGGATTAAATGACACTATCAGTCTGGAGAGAAGAGGGAAGACAGTGATAATGTTGAGAACAGTGCTAAGGGTGTATGCTGCCCGGAGGCAGAAGCTAGCTACAATCAAAAGGGGTAGGCATGTGAGATAAGGGCTCAGTTTTAGCTATAGCTTGAGCAGGAATGTTGGACCAGATGACCCTTTCCAACCTTACCCGTTCTGAGATTCTGATTTTTTTATTTAACCTGGTGCAGCCCCCCATACACATGTACTCTTAGCATCATAGAATCATTACGGTTGAAAAAGACCTCTAAGATCATTGAGTCCAACTATTAAACCATTAATCCTGCTCCATTTAAAGATATTGCCTGGGCAGCATTTGAGGACTTAAGATATTTGCTCCAAAAGTTTAGCAAGATAGAGGTGTACATGCACAGAACCACCCACTGTGTAGTGCATGTTCACTGGTCCAATCTGTATTGCACTTCAATTCCATAAACATGTACCTGCGATGTGTCAGACTCGGAGGCTGCAGTGCCTATGATGATATCTGTATCCAGGGTAATCGCCCCCTTTCTCTGCTGTCTGAACCAAGTGTCCATTTCCTACATATCTGGGCAGAAGTTTTATAAATTGAAGGGATTATGTGCTGGATATTGCACATACCACAGATTGTACATATCTATGCACAACTGATCTCAACAAGGGAACATCTAACCCACGATTTTTTGAGTGGCTTGGTGTGTCATGTCCTTGAGGCAGGCACCTACAGTCTTTCCTACAAAGATTACACAATATTCAGCTGGAGGTGAGTGTGCTCCCCACAGAGACATGCTATTGATAGGAAGATGTAATGACTTAGATGAAATCATTACTCATCCTTCCAGTAAGTTGTGTCCTGATTTAGTAACACATTCCATTTGTAGATCATATTGTCTCCAGTGAGTCTGCTTTGCAACAGGAGTGGAAACAAATTAAGCAAAGTTTTGATACGTTTTTACCAAAGATTTGTCCCTAGTGTCCTTTGATTTACTTCCTGAGATATCCTCTGGCGTGAACTGGATGGAGACAGTATTTTCTCCCCCTCAAAGTTGATCTGAGCTCAACACCTCTGATAATATATGAGCTTTGCCTTCAGAGCTGTATTCAGGCATTCTGGAGGATGACTGCCCTCCCCTTAATACATAATACACTGAAGATAGTGGTATGTCTTCATTTCAGTGAAATTGCTTTTTCCTGCATTTCCTTGGCATCCTGATAGTGGTGCTCTGTATATCCCAAGCCAATACCAAAATGAAAAAACCTCCTTTTTTTTTTTTTNACTGGCTGACAAAGGGATTTGCAAAGGTACATGCTCTCCCAACCTTTAACTACACTTCTCTCTCTAGTGAGGAACAAAATTAATGACAGATCAGATATTTCAGCAGGGGAATATTCTTGCGTTTTGCAACGTTTGTAATTGTGTCACAGAGGTTAGAGATAGGACTAACCTATTAATTACCCTTTACACTACTTCAAGTCAGTTGAAGATGGTTTTCTATAACAACAAGCATATTTTTCAGTGCATATTCTGATATGAAACAGAAATCTGTAATGAGAAAAAAACTGGTTCCATGGGCACCAGTATAGAATGTTTTTTGTCTCTAGTCTGAATTTCAGAGGATCATTTTCTTCTGAAAATGCTGTGATTAAGAAGATGAATGCTTGAGATCTTATGATGCTATCATGATTGTCAATAGGACTGCAAAAGGGGAATATATCTTAAGAAATAATAAAATGCTCTTACAGATGAATATGTTGAATGACTGCAAAATCCAAAATAGCTGTTCATCAGGAAGACAGGTAAAGCAGTGTGTGCAAGAACATCAGACTGCTCTAGCTCAACTCATGTATAATAACTTGCCAGGTTAATATATTGCCAGGGTGTGAGAGGCTACCAGACTGTCTAGGTTTCTGCCTATTAAATTATTTGTGTGATCTGAATGCAGAGAAGGGTCATCTCATGCTGCCACAGTAAAAGAAGATAACAATATACAGCAAATCCAACCCTTAATATAGTAGATAACTTCTGATCCTATGGCTATGTTTGAGGAGTGGTTCAGCTTTGGTTTCCAAGCACTGTAGTTCCAATGGGACTGACAGCATCTGCCTAACACAGGAGTCTCTGTGGTAGGGTGGGCTTTGGGGTTGCAGATACCAGCACAAGCCCAGCCAACCTGTCTTCCAGAGTGAGTGTGGGAGAGGAACCCTGCTCTTGCCTATGAACAATCCCAAGATCTTTGTCCTGCTTCAGATCTTCATGGTCTGTCAGGTTGCTCTTGGATGTAGGAAAAGGCATTTTGAGGACAGATGATGCATAAAGGCTGGCCAGCCCTAGTGATTAGAACTGTGCTCTGTGGAAGGAAGGAAGGAAAGCTGGAGGTCTGCTGAGCTTTTCACTGTCTTTTATAAACACCCTGCAATTTTCACACATCAGGAAGCTGAATGATCTTTGGGTAAGAGGGGCACTGGTATTCCTGGACAGATTTTGCTTCCCCCGCTGTCCCATAGGCTTTCAGGAGCAAGTTTATCCATGGCCCTCAGCCAGAAAAGCACTTAGATAGGAGCACACCTCTCAGTCCATAGATCATCCTGTTGAATTCTTCAGGGCTTCTTATGCACTTCCAGGAAACAATGTGCTTTGCTGGGCTTGGTTCAGTTTCTCTCCCAAGTTCTCTCCCAAGTTTCTTGTGTAAAGCTCTTTCACATCCACTGAAGCCATATTAATATGCTGGATGGGCAGGGACACTGCCTGGGACTGCACTCCTTGTTTAAGTCATAACCACGCTTTCAAAAATGAATATTTCTCCTTAAAATGAAAATGCAATTTAAAACATGCTTGCAGGTGCTACTATCCACATATGGGCATGGAAAACCAAAACCACTCTCATATATGGACTGCTTCCTCACACTTAAAAAGTAAGAGAACTAAGTTGTAGACATCCTTGTCATAGAGGGAGATCAGTGAGGAAACGGTGCCTCTTCCAGAAACATTTGACTGACATAGAAACCAGAAATGGCTGAGTAAGGAGATCAGAATGAAACATTCAGATTATACAAATGAATAGGTTGAAATGTTGCAGGACCTAGCAGCTCTCTGCCAGATATGGGTGTCTGAGCGACCGCTGGTTGTCTCAAACCTGTAATGGGGATCAGAGAACTGAGAAGAGGAAGGTGGCAATCAGAGGGATTAGGCCATTTCAGAGAATCTGAACTTTGTACTAAGTGTGGTTTAGGAGAATAAAAGACGAGCAAAAATGCTTAATAGGGTGATTTGTGAAGACAGACTGTTTCATTTTACAAGACTCAAAGACAAATTCAAAGTCCTTAAATGGTGCTAGGGACAGACCTGTGGGCTGTCTCCTACGATCTGTTGGACATCCATTTATGCATGACAACTGTGGGTAGATGTTGGCCATTGTTTTGTTTTGCTGTGTAGGATGAAGGAAGATGAATCTTCTGGCAGCGAGGGGAGGAAGTGTGAGGTTGTGAGGTGTCTCAGCTCTGCATCCCCAAGGGGCACATTTCTTGGAGATTGATGGGACTGAGCTGCAGAAGGAGCAATGGTGACTTTTTGGTAGGTGGGAAGAGAGGCGTACAGCGCTTTTGCCTCGAGGCCTTAGTTGAGTCTCAGAGGTTCTGATTGTTGGCAGGAACTCACTGAGGAAAAGGAGGCAGGGAAATCACAAACCCCTCATTGATTCCCTTTCTTTTCTGCAACCCATCCCCAGCACTAACCATATTTGAAAATACAGCTTCCAGGCTTCTTTTACAATGGTTTCAAAAAACAATCTTAGCTCTAGAGAGAATTATTTTGCCAGCCCTATTTTTACCTGGCTTTGAGTTTGCCATTGACGTTAATTAGGACTTCCTGAGCCTTGTTAGTCTGGCGTTTTCCTTTGTTACTGAAAACAGCAAAGGTGACCTTGCTCACTAGGTGGATTTTCTCAGCTCTGACAGTCTAATCATTAATGTCTTAGGAACAGAGGTAGAGATCTTACATGAAGAACTTGAGAAGAGCTATAAAAACATCATGTAGACAGCTGTCAGTGTCAGCTGGCATTGCTCCAATAATTCAAAAGTAGAGATGCCTCTGGTAAGTCATCCTGTTTTCACGCAACACATGCTGTTCAGCACGTATTTTTGTTGCATAATAAGAAAATACAACAAATACCTAGATGTGTAAGATCAGTTGCAAGGGGTTAAACTGAGTATACTGACAGTAATAACCAACATTTAATAATCTCTATTTTATTATCTGGAAAAGCGGACAAGTGACCAGCACACCGGTTTTGAATGATGGCTTACTACATAGCAAAAGCTATTTTGGTGGCTTCACGCTAATCACCACTTGTAGAGTCATGAAATTGTAGAGTCATTGACAACTGTAAGTAGGAAGGACTTCTGGAGGTCATGTATTCCAATTACCTTCTCAAAGAAGGTCCAACCAGAGCAGGTTGCTCAGGGTCATGTCCAGTCAAGTTCTGAGTATGTCCAAGGATGGACATGACATTATCTTGCTGGGCAACTTGGTCAATACTGGACCATCCTCATGACAAAAGTCCCACGAGCATGCTTAAAATATGAGTGACAATCTCAGGAGAAGAGAAACACAGGTAAGGAATAACTGACTTCTGCTTCTCAACACCAAGTAGCACCAGAAGACATGTGGATAAGTATTTTTCAAGCTGCTGTGATTTGTCTCACCTTCATAACCTTTACATACACTAAGATTAAATTAAGTATATAAACACAGGAAAACATCATATATGCCCATAGCAGTTTTTTTTAAACAGAGACTGTGAAAACAACATTTGTAATTCCAAAGTGTCACACAAAGCAAGAGTTTGACAACAGAAGAGTTGTCACAAAGCATTCACATTGAAAAGGCACAGATGCTGTAGCAGAGCTGCACTAGTACCAGCCTTGACTTCTGAAAAAGGCAAACTGGGAGCTGCTGCTTTCCACTGGCAAGCACAGAAGGGTTGATTCTGTTCCTGACCCATGTGAATTGCACACTTCAACATTTTTACCATGGACTTCTAAACAGCCACATCCAGTGGGGTCCTAATCCTAGCAGGTACTTCTGACAATCACTTAAGGATGACATACACAGCTTGCAGATTTGCCACTAGCAGCTGCCACAAGCTACTGAGAAAGGCGGAATATTAAGACTATACAAAACCAAAGCTGAGCTGGGAATACAAATATCAAATGAAATGCTTACATGTTGCTGAACATGCTGCCTAATGTCTGAAACACAAGACAACAGCAGAAAGCCATGCAATGTATTTTGGCAGAAGCACGCAAACATTTCACAGCTTGTCCCCTGGATGCCATGCTCACACTTACGTTAGTCTGTGTCATACTACCTTAACTTGTTTTAAGCATTTCCATCATCTGTGAGGTAGGGAGGGAAAAACAGAGTAGTTAAGGTATAGTCAAATGAGATCTTGCACATCATGGTATAATTTGTAAACAATCTCATTATTGGCTGTAGTGTGAAGAGTGTGAATGGTTCAGGCTTCTGTCTCAATTCATCCCAACAGGGAACTTTCTGAAAGCCAGGTAAGTGATTCAATGGATTATCAAGGAGGTAGATGAAAAAGGTGGTATTAACAGAAGAAAAATAGTGACAGAACATAAAGGAACACATAAACAAGCTACGATTTTTTTGTGTCAGTATGATGCATCTTTTTTGCTATCATGCCAGAATCAGAGCACCCAGTAACACCTTTTAATCAGTGGGCAATTTTAAACACTACATTAATCTGGCTATTTAAAAAAGACTTAAAATTAGATGCAAAATTAAGAAACAAACACCTACAAATCATTACAATGAATTAAAGATAAAACTGTATCAGTCATCATCTCAATATATACAGTTCTCCAGAAGTCTTTCTGGTAGGGGAGAAATTGCAGTAATAAAATAAAAATTACACATATAGATCTTATTGATACATTGCTTATCATTTTTGTTTATACTTCAAAAATCATAGGTATCATTTGACAGACCCAACCTACCAAATCCTCATAGGCACAAACTCTCCCAATGGCTTAGAATTTAAGGTTAGCCATGCATTATGCTTTTAATTATGCACCCACAGAAACCTGCTCAAGTGATACCTTGTGTCCATGATGGTCTGAGAAAGCCCCAGGGAATCTAATAGTACTTTGGATTTCAGAGTATCTTCGATCACCTATTCCTGCAATTTATTGTGAATTTACAGTACTTTGCAGACTGTATGAACCTTTCATGTCTGATGAGGACAGACGTCACCCAGAAGCTCAGGGATTTATATCAAGGAAAAAAGTGTACTTGCACGTCTACACACTACACTGTGGGACAGCTAAAAATCTGTAACAAGATGGAGGAAACAAGATTACCTCCTGAGAGAGTACAGAGTAATCAATTGGCCTAAACTTCTGCTATTCAAGAGCAACCTACAAGGAGATGCTAAAATAGATGGAATTTGAAGCACTATCTTAAAGCAGTAATTTCTTAACTAAGAACACAGGCCAGTGGTTTCACTGTCAGTTGAAATCTGTAATGAAAAGAATTTAAGGACTTAGGTGTGGATTTGACATACAAATCACAAGTAGCCAAAATATAATCAGAGTTGTATTTTCTTGCAGAAGAATTGCAAAAAACAGCATAGAAATAAGACACAGCTAAAAATATCTAAATGCATTGATCATGTGATTGGCATGTTTTTGGTGAAAATAATCAATATATTCACTTTTCTGAAGATTCACAGTAGGCAGTAAGAAAAAAGTTTGTGTATGTGTGTATATACTTTTTTCTTTAGAAAAAAGAACTTGTTTGATTTTTGTCTTTCTTGGAAGCTGAGACTGCTTGTATACTAATACTGGAGTGTCTCCATTGGCTTTTCTCTACCATTATTTCAGCAACAAAACATGAAACAGATAGAGGTGCTGAAGGATACACACTCTGGATGACTACTGAGATGAAAAGCAAAGCAGCTGTTTCATTTATAATGCTGGAAAAAATGGAGGTAAAATAGCTTATTAAACAAGTGATAGTGATATAATTTTATTATACCCCTATTTTATTTTGATCTTTCTGCATTGCAAGAGTAAACTATTAAGAATTTGTAGTGATGTAATTGAGCTTAGTTCCCTGTCTCCATGTAATACACCCTGGTTAAGTGGAACTGGTGCTGTTTTATGCAAAGTAGGTGCCAGTCATTATAATTCAGAAGCATTACACCAACTGGATACACTTGAGAAAAATCCTAGGAAAACTGATTCCTTATTCAAGCACTGACAAAGGCTCTCATGCAGCCCACGCTCTGCATTTCCCCAGACACAAGAGCCTTCCTCCGGATTGCCCAAGACTTCCCTGCCTGTTCAACCCTGCCGGACACATAGTCTGTGCCGCGGTCTCAGGACATGGGGATGTGCAGTCCCTTCCCTAGGGTGCCACGGAGAAGACTCAGGGGAGCTTGGGAGCTCACTGCCTGTCTCATGGGCCTTAGTTGAGGCTCACTATTCCCATGGAGAAGAGGGCTTAGTTATCACTCAGTTAGCATAAAACATACATAAGTAGGGTCAATCTCATTGCTCCAGTGTCCTGGGGAATCTGCACAATTTAATTGTCCTGAGCAACATCTCCTCTCTGTAAGAGACTCTCCTTAGTTAAGTCAAGGATTGTTTCCCCTCCTTACAGACAGAAGTATCATGTAGCTGCAATAGGAATCATTTCTGCCATTTAACTGGTTAATAAACAATGTTTTCCTTTGGTACGAGGTAAAACTCTTGTCCTTTCTTGAGTTAGTCCTTGGTATATTTGATTGAGAGATGCTCTTTCCATGGAGCCTCTCTTTCTACACACATACAATATAGTCTTCTAAGCAGGTTAAATGTATATAGCACATGCCTGCCTCCCGAACAAGTCCAGCCATAGGAATGGTGAACTGGGAAAACTGTTTCCCAACCTCTTTTCTTCACTAAACCGTGATGATACGTGTGAGATACTGGCAGCCACGTGGACATCTGGGGATATGCCCATATCCCTATTTTCATTACATTTCAGAACATTTTCAGAACATTTCTGAGGTGAATTTCCCAGTTACTATGCTTGTCCTTGTGCTGATGGGTAACTGTGGGGCCAAGCAGGAACTCAGCTGGAAGAATGTCCTCTCTCCACCATGCCACTGGCACAGACATTAGCCTCTCAGCACAAGCTGTTTCATCCCTCAGTGCTTCTCCTGTTGCTAATGTAGATGTTACCTGACTGAATCCTGCTGACTTGATTGATTCTATTTAAATCAATGTGATTGTTTGCATGAAAAAAGTTGACAGATCTGTCCCTAAGAGGCATTTACTCCTGGCATACTATTTGACATATAAATCAGCTGTTTGGGGCAGTGATAACTTTTTTGCTACCACTGTGAATGTTGGAAAAATCTATTAAAGTCAATAAAGAAAGAACATACTTGCAGTGTACTTTCTGTTGTACTAACTGATGTTAACACTTGACTGGTCTTATTTAGACATGTAGACCAGTCTTGCTCTGGAGGTAGTTTAAAGAGATTCATCTGTCTTTTGGGATCCTTGAAGTAATCAAGTTCACTATAATCCCTTTCTTCCAAAATACTATATATACAGATGAATTACGCTTTTGGTTATATAGTTGTAAATCTGCATATGGCTGTTTGTACCCAGTGATAAAATATTCTTTTAACTTCTTTTTTAATGCTTGCAGTAAAATTTTTCATGAAGTATATTGCGAGTAGTAATTTTCAGCTAGAAATACTGATGACATCTTGCCTATGGCAATGAACAGGTTTTAATACAACAATGAAGCATGCTCTTTCTTCTTAATTAGTCTCCATTGATTAAACACGAAGATTATTTACAAAAAACCTAATGCAATGGAAAGGAAGAATAACTAATGCAATGGCTGTATTCCCAGGATCACATGCAATTTATCTTTACTAAGATAGCTGAGACTCTATAATCTCAAAGCATTTACAAAATAATAAGAAAGCTTTAAGTTCAGTATATTTAGTATAAAGAGCATTTGTTTAATTTGTTTCTTGAGATGAAATTCTACTATTCTTGAGGGGAAACTAAAGCACTCGGTGAGTGAAAGCCACAGACATCTTTCAGTAAGATGTAAGAAGCCTTGTCAGATCACTAATGGGAACAATCTTTGTGATGCTGAGATTTTGTAGTTTATAATTAAACTTCACATCCCAGCTCTTGTAACCTGTATCATCCTCACATGCCCTATTTTACACATCACAGCAATTAATGAGGCATGCAGTACATATTTAGGTAGGCTTTCTGTCGGGAGCTGGTGGTGTAGTGACTCAGCAAGGCATCAGAAGGCACTTGCTTGTGCTAAAGCTTTGTACTGTGGGGGCTGGACCTGTCAGATTAATACAAGGGGCTATTTTTGTAACATCCAAAATGTTTCTGCTGTACATCAAAGCGCACTAACTGCTTATTTTAGATGACAGCAACTCTTACATTTGTCTTCAGCAATACAGTTTTTAGCAATTTTTTGGTATGTATATCTCCAAAAAGAAACTTTCCTGTGAAACGCTTTGTAGAAGAAGGGCTTCCAAACTGAGATCATCAGAAACATTTTCATCTGGCACTTCAAACTTTTCCAGTAAAGTAACAGCCCACATACCAAAGGTAAGCAGCAGTCGCAGGGACAGGCTACCTTGGTATTGGGGAGTACTCTGAGCATGTAACTTGGGACAACATGAACATCTAAATGTGCCCTGCTCTTCTGCTGAGTTTGGAGTTTGGTCCTAGGCAGTGCTGAGAGCCTCTTGAAAGAGGCTATGCTCCTCAGCCAATCTGGTCTTTTATTTACCGTGTTAATTTTTTCTCCCAGCAACAGAAATCTTGCCTTCCTTCCCATACACTCAGTTGTTTCCATTCTTGAAACTAACTTGCCTGAAAGCTGCTGTTTTCCCTGCAGACATTGATGCTGGAGTACATGAATGTGGCAAGCACAGCCTGCCACAAGAAGAGGGGTAATGTCACAAGCATTACATGTCCTTGTCTGATCCATGGTGTTTGGAGATTTAATCTAAGCCTGTGAGCTGAGCCTTCCACCCTGGCTCCCATCTCTTTCCTTGTCCCTGAGCTAATGGGATCCTGACTACAACAGTGTGAAGCAGCAGAAGACATGACGTTCCAGATGTGTCTCCAAGGTCAGAATCAAGAACTCCAAGCAAGTTCTTGAGAGAGAATGGAAATTATAATTGAAGCCAGGTAACCTCATCAAAGGTGTCATCATTAACACTTGGCTTTCACAATGTGCTCTTCATTTGCGTAGATCTCAGAAAGATATCGTCAAAGAGGTCACTGTTACTAATTGTAACAGTACAGTGAAGTGACCTAGAAAAGGTGACACCAGAGCCAACAAAGGCATTGAAACTGGACTTTTCTGAGTCATGGCCTGACTCAGCCCTCCTTACTCCTGCTGCTCCAATGCTTCCGGATCTGCCTCCCTTCCCATTTGTTGTTGCCCTTCTGTGATCCCCCATGAGCTGCCCATCCTTGCTCAAGAAAGCACTTACCAAAGTCCCTTAGTTGGCACGTGCTTCCAGGTCTCACTTGGCAAAATGTAGCTACGTCTGCACTTTTCTAAATGGGGATGTACTAATTGCATGCTTAAAAGCTTTGCTGGATGGAGACCTGCAGTCTAGAGCCAGATCCACCTTCATTGCTGGAGCCTGCAAGGTGCAGGAGAAGACATTTTTCTCCTTCTTACATACTGACTGGGAAAGGGATGAGCAGGAGAAGCAGAGATAGCCCTGACTTGGTTTCTGCAGTGCACTGCTGTCAGCAAAGCACTGAGAAGTGAGGATCTGAGCACCTGCCCAGATCCTAGAGCACCCTGGGGGGAGCTAATAGCAAGGCTGAGCTGAGAAGTGTACCACATCTTAGTAGTTCTGTCATATTTTTTAATAAAAATATTTAGAGAATAAGTTTCCCCATTGACTTTTGAAAAAAAGAAACACCTAAAAATGCAGCAACAATTTTAATATAGGCAGCTATTAACAGTAGTGGTAATATTGGTTTTATGCTAGGATAGCTAGTAGTTATAATAATAATTGCCTGTATTAAAAGCATTGTTGTTTTTTTAGTAGGAATTGGGTACTAGCAATAAAATACTTTCGTATGAGTAGCTCTCTCATGCGTAAAACATGCCAATGATGATATCTAAGTTGCACAAGGCAGGGGTGCTGGAACCTTCATTAACTAAGCTGTTTAAAAGCACCATGTTGTGCCTGCTATTATAAGAACACAGCATTTAACACCCTATTGAAAAGAAAAACTGTTCTTACATCTTTTCCTGGCTAAATCTTATTTCCATTGTTTTTGCAGAGAAACAACAAAGTTCGAACTTAATGTTTAATCACACCTTCAATTTTCATCCCCTTATGTCATTGCCAATGTATGACTTTTGGAAGCTATTTCACTTTGAAGTTATTTCAAGAATTGAAAGGTTTGGTTTTGCTTCTGAGATGCATGCCTTATTGTATTGGGTTTTCTGTGGCCAGACTTTGGTAGAGGTGGAGGGGCTATAGGGGGGGCTTCTTTGAGAAGCTGCTAGAAGCTTCCCCTATGTCTGGCAGAGCCAATGCCAGCTGGCTTCAGGCTGGACCCACCACTGGCCAAGGCCAGGCCCATCAGGAGTGATAGTAATACCTGTGTGATAACATAAAAAAAAGTTAAGGAGCAGATGAATATGGGAGCTAGAGAAGAGCAGAGTGAAAACATGTGAACAACAACGCAGACACCAAGGTCAGTGCAGAAGGAGGGGCAGGAGATGCTCCTGGCACTGGAGCTGAGTTTCCCTTGCAGCCCTTGGTGAAAACCATGGTGGAGCAGCTGTGCCCCTGCAGCCCATGGAGGAGCACAGGAGTGCAGAGATCCACCTGTAGCCCGTGGAGGAGCCACGCCGGAGCAGGTGGATCCTGGAAGGAGGCTGTGACCCCCTGGGAGGCCCATTTTGGAGCAGGGTCCTGGCAGGGACCTGCTGACCCATGGGGAGAGGAGCCCACACTGGAGCAGGATTTCCTGGTAGCATTTGTGGCCTGTGGGACCCACGCTGGAGCAGCCAGTGCCTGAAGGACTGTACCCTGTGGAAAAGTGACCCATGTGGCAGCAGTGTGTGAAGAGCTGTTGCCCGTGGGACGAACTCTCACTGGAGCAGGTCATGAAGAACTGTTTCCTGTGGGAAGGACACCATGGGAAGCAGGGGAGGGACTACACTGTATAAGCAGCAGCAGAAACAACAACTGATCATAACCCCCATTCCCATCTCCCTGCACCGCTGGGGGAGAGGAGGTAGAATGTGGAAGGAGGGAGATGGGGGGAAGGTGTCTTCAAGATTTATTTTACTTCTCATTCTTAAGCTCTGATTCTGCTAGTAATAAATTCAATTAATATCCCCACTCGGAGTCTGTTTTGCCCATGATGGTGATCATTAAGGGATCTCTCACAGTCCATATCTCAGATCATGAAACCCTTCATTGTATTTTCTCTCCTTATGTCTGTTTGCAGGGTGGAGTGAGAGAGCGGCTTTAGTGGCGACCTGGCATCCAGCCAGGGCAAACTACTACACTTATACAGTAAACTTCCCTGTAGCATAAAGGAAAAAGATTTCTTTGCTGAATCACTGCAATCAACAGGAATCTCAACACTTATCTCTGTGGCAGTTGGGTGAGGTTTCTTTTAGTTTTTTTCCCTTTTAAATTGTTGCACTTTTTTTGGGTCTCCCTAGACTCTCAGCATGGCAGCTTGAGCTGAGGGTTCTCACCATGGCAGCTGTAAGATTCATTGATTTTTTTGGTTCAGCAGCAGAAAGAGAAAAAAAAAAAAGATTTCTGTCAACCTTTTAAAATGTAATTTTAAAAAAATTAATTTCAGATCAGCAAAATACACGATTTGAGAGACATGATATAAAAATAGAGGAAAAAAAGCCTGGCATCAGAAAGTGGAATAATAAGGTGTGGCAGCTGTTTCCTCTAATCCTGTGTTCAAAGAAAACGACGCTCACCGAGGTCAAAACGACACTGCTACATGCAGAGATTTGAGCCAAAGCCCTTCTTTTACTAGTGATGTTCTCTAGCCCCAGATAGAGGTCACCTGAAATAAGCTGTTCTCCTGCTGTGACTATTTTACATTTCATTGCAACTGTACAAATGTTCAGCAGTTGAGCAGGGCAGAGCATGTATCTGAGTGAGTCTACAGCCTGGTACAACATTTGGTTGAGACACAGCAATATTGGGTTTTAGCTTGGTGGCAATAGCCAGTGAAGCCATTTCCATCAAACTAAATCATACTGAAAGAACAGATTTCAGACACATTCCCAAGAACTTCCTGTCACTGTGATGGATGAGCAGCACATGCTCTGGAGGAGGGCAGTGATGGCTCCTCTCTCCCAGGCAAGGGAGGGCTGGAGCCACTATTGCTGAATTTGACCCAAATTCATAAAGAATTGTTATGACCCCAAATTGCATTTTTAAATCAATAAAAGAACAAAAATGCTTTTTCTAAATGCTGCTCACCCTGTCTGAACACCAATGTACATATTGAAATCACACTTCTGATGACAGCGCATGCTTGTGAGCTCTACCTGCACATGTAGGAGGGCTGCTGGTGAATTCTTGTGAATCCTTGAGTTCCACCGACATGGTGATCAAGATAATACCATGATCTCAACTGACCCCCTTCAATTTTCTGGTCCCTCTGTCAGCTAGCCTTAACCTGGAGGATCTGCACATTGATGCTACTTCACTAACCACAGTGGTTTAGGTTCAAAAATCCCAAGGCTGTATGTCAGCTCTCCTGTATACATTATTATTTTTGTATCTAAATCTTCTTTAAATATTGGGTAGACTCTCTTCATAGCTGAGTAGTCATTTCAGTAAGTGTGACGGTTGACTTATAGTTTGTACTGTGTACACTTTCTGTAGTGAAGCATAAAATTGAAAAGCTTATGTCAAATTCATTCATACATGGACACGCTCAAGAACAAATTAATTTTAAAGCACTCATAGGGTATATAATATTTCTGTGTCATGCTTTACAAATCTATAAAGTAATTTATAACATAAAATTTACTTTAGAAGAGAGCCACAGTAGAACAGATAGCAGAGTGATTTCAATCTAAAATATCCCAGTGCTACACTCCCTCAGATATCTGCAATTCAGATCTGATAGGAACCATGAGTAATCAGTTTCTAAAGCAGAATTATTATACAAGAAAAGGTTCTCAGTGCAATGTCCTCTTACAAAACCAGGCTATTCTAGGATAAATTAAGTTTTATAACCATCAGTTTTCCAACCATGCAGCACACTAGGTAAGGGGTCAGATTCAGATCTCAAACTAGTACAAATCAGGAATCACAGTCATGGAGGATCAGGAAAAACTCATTCAGATGAATATTGGATAAATGCTGCGTGTAACTGTAATACTAGGGGCATTGTAATTAACTTCAAGAGTTTCCATCCCATGATTACAAATGTCTTCAAGATGACATGTTGTGCTCCTTTTCTGGTCGGCACAGCCCTTGCAGGGTACCTCTGCACAGAGCAAGTGTCTTTCCTGTGCTATCCGAGCACAGGTTCTTTGAACATCTTTCCAGTGCTTTGTCTTTCGGAGGGTCATCAGCTTCTTTCTGCTTTCTTTGGCAGGAGTTGGGAATTGACAGCACTACTCAGCAGTAGCCTCTTGCTGCATGGGACCAGGAGACCCAGAAACCGAGACAGGAACAGCTCTCTTTGATCACAATTGAGATCCTTCTCTGCTTGCAGCAGCATAATGTATGTAAATTCCCCCACACTGAGCAGTTACCATTAGCAAATGTAGTAGGCAGTCATCAGGAATACTCAAAGACAAGCAGTTACCCAAATTCAATCCTGAGGTGAGAAGCTACAGCTCCCCTGAAATCGCAGGCTGGCATGGACAGGAATGAGTGCTGATTCTAAGGAGCTGGCTGTAGCCAGCTGGTGTCACAGCTACTCCTGCTCCCTCCTGGCATCCTTGCATCTGGATTTTTTTCCAGGGGCATTCCTGCTCTCTCTGCAAGCAGCAATTTAATATACTAACAATACAAGAAGCAAAATATACAGCAATGGCTGTGAATTGCTGCTGTGCTCCTCTTCCCACTATTCATCCCACTTGGCATGTGTACACACCTGTGTAGCTAACTCTGTAATTTGACATAAGTAGTGAGTACTCTCCTCAGGATATACACAGACATAATCAGAATTTACAGTGACTCTGAAAAAATGCATATTTCAAGGTAAAATTGCAACATAAAAAAGTCAGAGGAACTATAACCCAAGTACCACCTGTGCACAGAAGGGGGAAGGAAAATATTCTTTGTAACAGCCAGTGGGTGCAGACAAAAGGGTCTCAAACAATACTCAAAGCAGCTGTTCCTACTCCTCGTATCAGAGGGAAGAAGCCTTAGTTGCAGTTCCCCATGCAGTGAACTTTGAGTTATTTATAAAAAGTGGAACAAGTTCCACAGTGCAGGGCAATAAAGGTCACCTCAGCAGAGCTGGCCAGGTAACCAGTCGGTACTGCCCAGCCAAAGAGACCCAGGAAGAAACCCAGGCTGTTGGGGCGACAGGATTATCCTTCAACACAGGCACACAGGCCAGGGGGTCACTGCAGAGCTGTATGGACTGTCACAGGATAGAAGAGCTGAGTCTTGCCCCTGTCTTCTGCTGAATGCTGGGACCAGGTTTCTCAAAAGTAGCTAATGACATTGGGTGCATTAAACTTCTCAGCACAGGAAGTGGTTTTGTTGGACATTCTCTTTCTGAAAGTCAGTTCAAACAGGATCCCCCAAAAGTCCTTTTGGAAAGGTCAACCATTGCTAGTCTCCCATACTCCATTCCTTCTCACAGCCTCACGGCCCCCACATTGCTGACGTGTGGAGGAAGAAAAATCCTTATTCCAGTAGGAAAGGCTGAAAAAGGAAGAAATATTAGTCTGAAATTCTGCAAAGAAAGATTTCAAAGGAACTCAAAGAAAACTTGCATCCAGCTCAGTGGGAATGCCTTAGGTATAGACTTCACCTATTTCTTTGCAGAAAGCCAGTTAGTTCTGCAACCTTAGAAACTACTTTAAACAAAGGAGCTCCTAAAATTTGCTTTATCATCAGAAGGCAACGGCTGACAGCCAGGAAGCACAGGAAGCAGTGGGGTGCTGGAGGAGCCCTCCTCAGCCCCATTACAGCCACTGCCCCGCAGCAGTGGGGAGGCAGCTGTGTGAAGCATTGTGTTGCCTGCTGTGCTGTTTGTCAAGTGCTTTGCACACTCCTGTCTGCATTGCTAATAAATCCTCCAATGTTAAAAATTTGCACTGGAATTTTCTGTGACTTCTTTCTGCCTCAGGTTGCACTTTTTTCTTAAGGAGTTTCAGCACAGCAGTTCAGCAGTTTTTGAGAACCTGTATCATTGCCTAAGGAGTTCCTGACTCTAAGAGGAAACAAAATTCATCAGCTTTGCTGTGGCTGTCACAGTAATCACGGTACTGAACTATTAAATAAAAGGTATTTGGATGGAATTTTTCTGGATTTTGATGGTGAAAGTCAGTCATAAAACCTTTGACAATTAGATGTCAGTGTAGACCTATCCCATCATTGCTGTGCTGGTGTAAAGCACTCCAGGGCTGTTAGATTCACAAAGTGCTGATAGTGTGAAGCCATAATGCTGTAGAATCCACCTTTCAGTGATCTAACTCTCCTCAAATAATCGCGAAGCAGAATGTAGGTAGGCAGCTTGCAGCATGAGAGGAGAGATGGATTCCTAAGCTTGGGATCCAGAAAAGCAAATACAGTGCAGAAGGGCCATCTATGCTAGATGATAGAAAAATGATAGAAAACGTAAAGGCCAGAAGGCATTTGAAATGAAAGCCTGCTGAGCTCTGCATAAAACACAGAGGAAATGCTCGCCTTTTCCTGGTTAGTGGAGAGCTTCTTCTACTCAAGAGCATTTCTATGGACCCCTGCTGTTTCCTACCCTTCTACTCTTTGTCCTCCCTTCTACTGTACCTTCCCATATGGCTGTCACGATGAAAAAATCTGCAGGGACATCTCACAGCTCCTCTGGACACCTTTGCAGGGCCAGAAGGGGATAGAGCCTTGGCCTTTGGCTGTGGTATTCTTTCCTAGAAAAGGCTGCCTCCTTGGTCATGTGCATTTTCAGATTTGCAATGTGCTATCTAGGATTTGGGGTAGAAGGTAATGTTCCCTGGAGATTGCCAAGTTTCCTGTCCCCGCCTAAACAAAAGTCTCCTACAGGTAGGTCCTCCCTCTGTGAGGGCAAGGGAATTATTGTGTAAATGCCAGAAAAATGCTGGTTAGCAAATTACATTTGTTTCTTTCTAACACTGTCATCGCTTTCTCAGTGAATTGATGAAGAGGGGTTTCTCTCCTGAACTGGCTTTTTAATTGTGCTGCTAACGAGGCAGAGAGGGCGCCAGGGTAAATAAGCACTTACAGGGTTCTCTGCGATTATGGCTGGAGATTGCCTCCAGCTGCCAAAGTAACACAGCGAGAGTGAAGCCTGCAGCCTAGACAAACATTTTGTTACTGTCCCAGATTTCAAGTCAGCTTATGTAAAATATGGTCTTATGCAATATATATGCAATATAAAAGACTTCCTAATGTGTTTGAGTTAATATTGCAGGATATAACATTAGCACTATGTAGGTTAAATAAAGCACATAGGAAACAAATTTAAGTATTGCTTTCCCTGAGCACATCTGACAGTAAATCATCATTAAACAGGGATGTTCCTAGTAGGGTTGTATAGAGATTGCTCCTAGACCTAAAACTGCTCATCAGTAGTACAGATGCTATATTAGATCATGGCTGATAAAATCTGTAGGTTGTACAAGAATCGATGTTATGTTTAAATGATGAAAAGAAGGTAGTGGTACAAGACCTGTTGCTTGGTCAGACAAATCCACTGTTTTTATGTACAGCCAAATACAGAGTTAAACTCCACAGAAAAAGAAATGCAGCTGCTCTAGTTAAGAGCTATTTTTTCTCAAAAGGATTTAGCGCCCAAACAAGGAGACAAAAACTCAAGTCCTCTAATAACTGAGAAGGCTAATGAGACCTTGGCTGCCTAAACAGGGGATGCTGAGACGGAGGCAGGAGCTGAGGCTGACAGTGCTATCTGCAGCTTTAGCATCCACTGAGGCTGCTGAAAAACTGGGAAAGACGCAGACAAGAACCGCAAAAGTGGGCCAAGGACCAGAGAAGGCACCTAATGGGGAGAGAGAGTTTTAAAAAGCACTGTTCATCTAGCTTATACAAAAGAACGTTAAGAAGTTCTTGATTACAGTGATTAACTCTTCATGAGGAGAAATGAGCTCTTTAATCTGGTAAAAAAGGATGAATGGTTAAAAGCTGAAACCAGATATATCTGAAGCGGAAATTAGGCAAAACATGTTACTAGTGAGGGTTGGAAACGAGCTGCTGAGGGAAGGAGTCTGCAGTGCTTGATGAAGATGTTTCAATGTATACAGACGTTTCTTGTATACATTACATTCCGGTCCATCCCAATATGGGTACAACTGGGTAAGATTTAAATAGTGGTGATAAAATCTAGTTGTCTCTTCTAGCCTCAAGCTCTGAGACCCTGTATGAGTTATCTGGAGGTGCACAGGGGTGTGTGCAAGCCGGCTGGGGGTCTTGCAGGGAGAGGAGGTTCCTGTTTGCTCTTTCTCCACTTCCAGCAGGATAGTCATGACAGGAATCAGTGCTGTCATTTAGTCCCAAAAGACTGATTCTGTTTCCAAAATGCTTTGAAGCACAGCAAACCCCTTGCTTGTCCGTCCTCATTGAAACTGTTCCTAGAGCAGAGAGGAAAGCAGGGCACTGCGGGGAGGACCATGCTGGCTCCCACCTGTCCCCAGCAGGATGGGCAGCTCGGGGCACTGAGCCAGGCTGACACAACTCCAGTGGGCGTCGTCTTTCTCAGGAGGATCATCGACGAGAACAACCTGTGTTCTAATTCTGAAAGAGTTTTCTATCTGAAACTCAGTAGTCATACAAGAGAACAAGTTGTGTTCTAATTCTGAGAGTTTTCTATCTGAAAGTCAGTACTTTCTCTTAACTGAAATATGTATCCTCCCCCTGCTCTATCTCCCCATCTTACAGAGATAAACAATTATTTCATCCCCAGTGGAGCACCCACATCTTTCAACTGCCTATTAGAGAGCTTCAATTGGTGAGCTCAGCTGTACATACTCTGTCTGCGTGTCAGTCCTGCAGCCCAGACTAGAAATGCTGTGCTATGGTTCTGCCTTTGCATCCAGCAAATGATTCCCAATATTATTAATTATCATCCTCATCCTGTGGTGGGATTGGACTCAACAGAGCTAAAAGGCTCAAAATAAGGTGGGTATGAACTCACTTGTAGCAAAACAATAACCCCCACCTTCTTTGAATCTGATTTTAGCTACTTTTTATTCCTTTAAGTTGTCAGTCTCATGGCAAGCTGCCGGGAAAAATTAACTCCTACACTTGGCTTTGCAACAGGAAGGTAAGCGCGTCATGGAACAATGTTTCACGCTTTCATCAATTCATCTTTGACAAAACACACCTCTTCAGGGAGAGGAGATCTAGGTTGGGAAAAAAGCCAAGAATGCTGACACTCCATCATGGGGCTTCTAGACTTTTTCGGGATGGAGAGTTCTTCACTCAGTGTTTAAAGAAATTGTCAAAATCTCCGTATACTTACTATAGAAGAGTGAAAGTCTGAACAGTGATAGCAATGGTGGAGCAGCCCTGAGAGAAGCAGGACATGTGAACCTTGGTTGAATTTGCAGTCCCTTAACCCAGACCACATGTCAGGACCCATGAGGATTCAGCCCTTGGAGAGAGTAACTATCCTTCAGCTCATGAATGGTTGCCAAACAGTAATTTCCACTGACAAGCTGCAGATCAAGGATGTTCAGCAGGCAATTGCCTGGTCTCATGATGACATAGTAAGAAATTTAAGATCTTCCTCTCTTCTCAGCCCACAGTCCTTCCTCCTGGACCCCACATATATTATCTTCCCATTACTTTCCAGGAAGAGTTACAAGGGACAAAGCTCCTTTTGAGAAATGTCACTCACGAATGTGTGGTTAAGCACAGCAATATTTCTTGTTGGTTTTTGTTTGTTTGTTTGGTTGGTTGGTTTTTTAAGAGGTGGAAAAGAGTAAGAAATGGTAAAACATGTGTCAGTGATGTGTTTTCAAAAGGATGGAGAATGAGTTATTTCATGAAAAATTTATAGGCTTGATTGTATTCTCTGTTGTGAGCATCTGCAAGTTTGGCTGTGATATAATTCCCTGGCTTTTTTATTAAGCAATCAGTAGTGAGGTACAAAGTCCAACTTTGCCCACAATTATAAAAGCATAGCATTCTGGCTGATAGGGATGAACATTTAAATCAGCTGATTTAACAACTCTTAAACAAAACCTTGCTAACTTGAGCAATAAAGAAATCAACAGAGATATCAGAATAAAATATTTGGAATTGCCAAAGACAAATGGAGAAGTGGAAATTAATGACAATTACAAAAAAATCCAAACCCAAATCCCAGTGGTTTTCACAGAAAAGAGCACTCTAGAGCAACCACTCTACAGTAAAGTAGAGTAAAGCAGAATTTATGAAGACATTAATCAAGGTACAAGTGAAAAGAGAATGAGATGCTCCAGGGCACAGAGATGACAGGAAGCATATCTGTGGCAATAAGGGATGATGGAAATCATATGGAGAGAAATATAACAAAGGATACATGTAAGCACTGCAGAACACCTACTTTGACAATACAGTCTTTTGCTCTCGCTAAAAGTGAAAATCAATAGACTCTGTGTAGGAAGAAAAGCTTATTAAATCATTGACTGTCCAAGTAGATATTCGTGTTGGCAAACACATTGCCTTGTGTGATGGATGGACACCAGGGTCAAGAGGTCATTCACTGAAGTGATCAGGCTTCATAAAATCCAGATTTGCAAAGAGCTAGGACAGCAATGGCTCAGTGCAGTTACTGCTGTCTGATTTCTGTGCACTGCAACACTGTTTGTTCATGGATCAGCGAGAGGGTTTCAATCAAGGGAAAAGTGGGAGGGACATTTGCGGCTCTGACCTGGAATATTCTGGGTCTGCAGGCACCTGTGGCTGGCCACACTACATCACCTGTCCCCAAAGCAGTGACAGCCAACAGCCACAGTGCTCTGCTCTGGATCACCAGCACTGGTGGCTCATGCCCTCACCCTGCTTGCCCAACATGGAGCTCGGTGGTGCAAGTGTGATGGAACCATTACACTGTAATTCCTTGGGTGAGTACATGCCCTACCCCACCGTCAGCAAAGGACTTGTGAACCCTGGAGTCATAAGGGTTTGGCTTGGAAGGGACCTTTAAAGATCACCTAGTTCAAGTCCACTGCCATGGGCAGGGACATCTTTCACTAGGTCAGGTTGCTGAAGGTCACCCTTCATTTGGCACATTAACAAAGCAACAAAATACATTTTATGAGGTGACCCTGCGTTTCTTCCACTGTCAGGCAGGAAGTGTAGCTCAACACAGTTTTTGCTCTCCATCTTGGCTACAATATCAGTGGATCCACGGTCTCATTAGCATCAGCCCATTGCTTCCCTATGCCCCCTGCCCCATCCCTATACTCTCTTACCCTCAGCATTACTGACCTCTTTTTGCAAGATGAAACACAGTTCTCACTCACTCACCTATCTTCTAAACTGAGATAGCAGAACTGTATCCCAAGATAGCTCAAACATGTTTCCAGGTACCTGCATCTCCCTCACTGCAGGGAGGGCCTCATGCACCGTGGGCTGGAGTTTGGTGAAGATGTGAGATGTGGACATGGCAGCCATGTGACATGAAATATCACTTTCCACAGACAGCCTTTCCCATAGCTTCTCTCCTCTCCAGCATTACCTTGCCAGTGTAACCTACACTGGCAGTAAGATTTCTGTGTCTAACCAATGCAAAGCATTTACTTTTCATTAAGTACTTCTCTCACTAAAAGATGCCTGACTACAATTTTCTTTTTGGGGTAGGTATTTCTTTAGTTTTTTAAGTGTGTTAATTTATTTTTTGTTCTTTTGATGGGAAGATGGGCATGCTCTGCATCTCAGGGCAAGGCTGAGCTCCTGGATGTTCATTTTAGACCAGCGTGGAAGCAACCTCTGAGGACAAGCTGCAAGTGTCCATAAACCCCCCCCACCCCAACTGTGTATGGATTGCGATCTATCAAATTCGACCTTGATAAGCAAAATGCTTTTCTAGCTTATTTAGAGCTTTGGACTGGATAAAGTACACAGTGTGTGTGTGGGTTTGGGTTTTTTTTTTTGATTGTTGTTTCCTTTTCCTGGAATATGAAGTGTTGGAACAGGTTGATGAACACTTGGGGCTACTTCTGCTTTATTTCAGTCTGAGGAATGACAGGGGACCAGCTAAGCATTGGTCCCTTGATTACTAAAAAATTATTTCGAGATGTTCTCTCCATCCCAAATTCCCTTCAAGAAAATCTTGTTGTCTGTTTCCTGCAAATTGGCAAGAATTTTTATGTTCCAGTGCCTTTTGTACTAAAGGTTAACATATAAAAAGAAAATAAAAATTATTTTGTATGTTAATAATAGAATACACACATAAACTCGAGGTGTCTAAATGTTCTGCATGTTCTTATAGATTGCTGATAACTTTTGTATGTGAATGTATTAAAAACAAGAAAAAAATTGTGAATTAAATTGAAATGTAAATAATTTTGTATGGAAAAGAAAAATAATTTGTATCAATAAATCAATCATGATTTGTAAACAGTCTTTGTTTTCCACCATCAGTAATGATCTTTCTATCTGCATGTAATGAATTTCTAACCTTAAGTAGTTGACACTATCCAAATTAGTTAGAGCCTAGCAAAACTCTTTCTTCCTCAGGTTATAATTTTTTTTCCTAATAGAAAGTAAAGCTTGATTTCATTTTACTTTGCTTACACAGCATCACCCCCTTGATATTATGTTTATTTAGCAAGAGAAACGAAAGGTTTATTTTTATTTCTTCTGGAAAAAAGCATATTTGCAGAAAAAAAGAAAACCAGCAATGCTTATAATATGGTTGGCAGGAAACAACCATGGGAAAAAATATCTCCACTTGCTATTTTTTTATTTCTTCTGCATTTTTTGCCATGTTTAGAAACAATGCTACCTGTGATCCAGGCATGTGACACATTAATGAACCCAGAAAAACAGTGAAAAGCAGGTGGACAGTGGTGGGCCCTCTCCGACGTCAGCTGGCCTCGCCAGTGTCTGCTGTGTGAGGTCATGATTGCTCGCTCAGGTACCAGATTTTCGTGGAGATTCAATAATTGGAGCTTTTGTCATGAGTTGCATACTGAGAAAACACCACATGCAGTGGAATGGCTGGGAACCTTTTTTGAGGTAACCTGTTGAAACCAAACCAAGTGCTAGACATGCAGTTTGGGAAACTTAATTTCCAAAGTTATGTAACCAAAATTTAACCAGAAGTTATTCAGGTGCCAGAACTTTTCAAATTATTTGCCTACTGACGCAGGTTAAATCAATTAGGGCTGTATAGAACTGCCTGAGTTAGGAAGTAAAATGTATCATGGGGGCATTTTCTCTGGAATTTGGTTGATGTGATGGTAAGGGGGAAGTTCATCTCATAAAGTTACAGGAAGCTTAACTGTTCAGACTTCTACCTGGTCTAGCAATAGATAAAGAATATTTAGCAAATGGCACAATCTAAACCTTGAGAAAACTCTACTGGGGTTCTCAGGAACTAAAAAGAGCAAGAATCTGGTTTAAATGAAATCAGTGCAATCCCACAGATGGATCTGGTCTGGCTGTAGCCTGGCGTAGTCACTGCCACCTTCACGGAGTGAAGGAGTACAGTAAGTCAGTGGAATACAAAGTTCTTCAGACATTTTCTTTGCAGCAATACTATATGAAAATAGTTTGAGCTATCACTTCCAGAATGGCAGATTAATCTAATTTTGGGGGGAAAAGCAGAGCTGACAGTGATGGATGAACAGGTGGCAGGAGGGGCTGAGAGCAGCCATGGAGAGGATGTTAATCCTATTGCTGCATCCAAGCTGAGAGAGGAGGACCACATCCTCCAGCTCTGATGACTCAGCAGAGGGCAGCTATTTAAGGAAAGGTCTGACTCTGTTTACTTAAAAAACTGGCTGCAGGAATTTAGTTTGGATAAGTGATGCAGGATCTAGCCCTTGGATACGGCTGCAAGGTGTTACAGCTTCCCCGCTTCCTCTCCTGCCCCTGAGAACAACCCCAGAGCAAACAGGAACCCACAAACAAAATGCTGCATTTCTCATTTGAAGATCTGCCACTTGAAGCCTTTAATTTTCAATTATTTTTTGTAACAATGTATTATCAGATGTATTTGATGCCTAATTTAACTTGGTTTCCACGTCATTATGTTAATGAAATGTCTTTGTCTTTCAGTGAGGCAGATGCGACCACGAGATCTTGCTCTTTGGGTTAATTTTCAACTACTTGTCACATGGTTTTTCTAAACCCAGGCCACCTGCTAAACACACTCAATAATTTACAGTTCTCTATGCCTATTGCCCCTGCCCAAAAGGCTGTTTCCTTCAGCTCATTGGGAACTCTGCTGAGGGAAAGACTGAAAACCACAAAGGTCAAGAGGAGTTTCAGATTAAGGTTTATGTTGTGATGTTATTTAAGTAAACAAAGGCAAATTCCAACAGGAAGGAGGAATTTAAGTCACATACAACGTGTATTTACTGTAGTGAGGTAGAACTGGAACGGAAATCACTTCCCTTTGTGGACTGAGCAGGGGTGATGCAAGAGAATGTGGGGGAAGATGTACCAGAGGATGCTGGGACAGGTAAATGAACGGCAGAGACAGCAGGAAACCTCCCATAGCAGAGATTACTTCAGCATGTGGAGCCTTTGCACATCCTGCCAGAGCAGGTTTTCACACTGGAGCCTGGGGTTACATCTGGTCTACTGAAGGAATAAAGACCATGTTGTCCTCTCTAGTCCTGAGGGAAAGAGGCACAGCACAGCAAGCATCCATCCCTGCCATCCCTGCCTCTCCTGCCCTGCTCCCTCCAGTCCCCTCCTCCCAAAAATGACCTCCTCCCTATGCCTAGTGGCTCTAGGCTATGGGCACTTGATGTGCATCTCATGAAGGGCTAGTTGGCTCAGCACTCCGCTCTCCATTGACAAGTACTGCCTACATCTCCCTGGAGACAAGAGTTTAGGTACCTCACACGTGTCAACACTTATGTACAGGTGTCTTCTTCCAGATGTGAGTCCCACCTGAACTGTGCTAGTGGCTGTGTTGTCCTTGGCCATGCTATTGCACAAGAGACATACTGGGGATGCAAGGCAAAACCAAATGAAGAGATATCTATATTGCAGCTATCTGGTAAAGTGACTGCAGCTTGTAATCAAGGATAAATGAGGGTAGCTGTGGCCTACTGACTACTTAGTGAGGCTTACAGCAGTGGCAGGTGTAATGATGTAGGCATCATTCATCTGTATTATCCAGCATCCAGATGCATTCATTTATGGCTACGTTTAGCCTCTGCTATTTCTCTGCTACTGCTATGCCTTTATAAGGTACCCTGAAGCTAACTCTGGCTCTCCTGTCTGGAGTCTGCTTGCATCTCTGCTAAGGTCAGACAGGGAGAGAAGCAGAGCTGACTGTGCTGGATATGTGAAGTGTTGGCCCAGAGAGATACAGCTGTAATCAGTTTGATGGTGTGATGTGCCCAAACCCAGTGTATGGGCTCTATATCTACACCATGTCAGACACTGCTGTCTCAGCCTTACCTGAACTTATGGGGGATGTACCTTAGTCACTGTGAGAAAAATACAGGATGTCTTCTGAAGTTTATTAAAATAAGGTTGAATGGTGAGAAATGAAGAGGAAAAAGGAACAGCTTCTTGCACAGAGCAGCTCTGCTGTTCAGGAAAGTAAAAAGTAAATCCAAAAATGGAGTAGGAAAGGCATACAGGGAGACACTGATACAAATATTTTAAAATAACCATATGGAATGAATGAATGAAGAATGAAACTACAAAATGAACTGCAAACAGAACAAATTTACATGAAGTGAACAAACCCATGGAAGTCAGACTCACTATCTTTATCTTGTGTGAAGGTTTTATTGTGCCTTAAGGATAAAAAGGAGCTTGAAAGGGTTATATATCTCATGAAACACATCTGCTGAGCTTCGAATGGTTATGCTGCAGATAGAAGACATTGCTTATCAAAGCCTAAATAATGTTTTTACTTCCATGTATAAGCAGGAATGGTAAAACCTGCAAGTGAGATTCCCCAATTCAAGCTCATGCCAGAAAAAATACCTACTCATTCACTGCTGCCAAGGCTGGGAATATATGACTAATTTTGCATCAATTATGCTGATCTGCTGTTAATCTATACATAAATCCTCAGTGCATTAATATCTACTAGTGTGCAAGCAAAAGTAAAACAGGATACAGACAAACCAAATAATTTATTGCTTTCTATGCACTGTGCTCATAATGAGACTGTTCCTTAGCAAGGCTGGGGAGAAATGAGCTGGTCACATTCCCTTTCACTCTAGAAATGTCCCGGGGCTTAAAATGTTCTCAGGTGAGCTAAATGCTTATAGAAAATATTACACTGACAGGCTTGAAAAATTAAGTCTTTGCTCCCAGAAGCACATCCAGTAGAAACAGATTTCTGTATAATTTCCTACCAAGAGGCTGCCAGAGGTTCTCTGGAAAATGGGATTTTCCATATGAGACTCAGCCGTGCCTACTGTTACCAGCAGAAGGGGCATCCCTGTGTCTTCATAAAGCCTGCAGCAATTGAGCACGTTCCTCACTCTCAGGCACCCAGACACGTCAGGACAGAGTGAATGCACATATACACCCATACTTCAGCTCTGTCTGACAGCCTTCAGCATCTTCCTCTGGTTAGCTTGAGTACAGCAGGGCTGCCACCAGCGCCCCAGCCCAGCCTTAGCTCTGTCTCTCACATCTTCCCTGATGGCACTAAACCCCATAGGCTATCTATTTTCTGCCCAGATCCTTGGGATAGACCTGCTCTGTATTTTCCCAGTTCTCTGTACGTGTTCACAACCATCCTGCTTGATTGCAGCCTGTGACAGATAGGGCTGGACTCAATCCAATGAATCAGCAGCCTGACTCGCCATTAACAACCACCTTTTCCAGGTCCTCAAGGCACCACCACATATCCTGGTTATAAATCTTTTGCTGTAGTGCAACCATGCTAGAAAGTGTAACAAAATTCTGGTCCAGGTACATGGAGCAAAAACCAGGTATTTTTAACATTTACCTGTGATGTTTTCATCTGAGAGCAAAACAGTACCAAGGTGTTTCTCGCAAGACCCGATGGAGTATCATACCATTTATTTGGCAGGTTTGTCTGCTACCCTTTGATGGTTTTTTTGTTAGTCAACTGCTTCAGTGGGTTTAAAAATAATTTAATTGATTCAAATCCATTCCCAACACTTCTGTAATGGTTTTTAATTGTGTAATGACTGTAAAGACATATAATCATGTAATTAGGCTGTGTAATTACACCATGTAATAATATTGTAGTGCTGTTATGCACATCCTTTTTAAACACAGGGGGAAAAAAAGCATGCATATAGCTCCAAAATTGTAACTGTGAGTCCCAGAGTGTCTGTAAATATTTCCTTACATACACTCATTGTGCAATCATGGAAGTTTAAATACAGGAATATATGCTGTTATAAGCAGACTATTGGGCAGACACCAATTTTTTTTGCAAATCAACTCCATTAAATTGTGTGGTGCCAACATGAAGTGGTCGTGCACAGGTGGGCATATCTAAAGGCAGATGTTGAGGAAAGATGAGGGAATTTAGCTGAAGACATGATTATAAATCACACTTAATTCCTGCATGGATGCTCTCATTGCAAAGGATAATGGTGTTTTCATCACAGGGCCTGACTTTCCTTTTTTCATGAAGGAATTGGATGCTGGCCTGATCCAGCTCTCCATCAGGTCAGTGAAAAATCTCCTGGTGGCTTTGCCACAGTAGGCTCACCTCACTGTGTGAAAGGCTTTAGGGATCCCTCCATCCATGGAAAATAGGTGCCTTATTCTGCTCCCCCTGCCCCTGCTCTGGTAAAGTCAGCCTTACTTTCAAGAGTGTAAGGCACTTGGACTCATATACCTTTCCAAGGTAGGGAAATGTGTCTAAAAATAGTTTGCTGGTGTTAAGTTTCATCAGCTCCTAAGTGGATCAGACAATCTGTTCCATCATGCTGGAAAGTGCTTTACAATTCACAGAATTAAAGTACAATGGGATTAATAGTAATTACTGACTTGCTTTGAGGAGTTCAGGTGAATGTCTCCAGCATTCATCTACATTTTGTTCATTTTAAGAAAAGGGTGGTAAATCTCCAACCAAGGCAGATGCTGCAGGTTTGTGTATGTGACATCTTTCAGCCTCAGCTGCAAAAACAATACTGTACCTGTCACTGGTTTTGTACAGAATTAATGAATGGTTTGAAAAACATATCACATCCTCAGTAGTTGATGGACATGTTAATAATGCCTTATTTAGTTTTGCAGAAGTATGACCCAGTTTCATTGACACATTGGCATTGCAGTTAACTACAGCGAATACAGCGTTTAATGAAAACAGGTGGCAATGTTGGAAGGCTTCTGCACAGTTACCTGAATGGAAACCCCCTTCTAATCTTAGATGAAGTAGCACAACTGGCCAACACTTCCTTTACAATATGTACTGATCGCTTCAGGATCCAACAGTGTTTCCAAAAGGTCTGTGAAACTTTTCAGGTCAGCAAGCAGCCATGCCAATCTCGTTGCCATCAATAAGACGGTTGGTTGACCCTCTCTCCTTCCTCTCCCTCCCAAACCCACAGACCGTGTGCTGTGCAATAACTGTCCGGGTGCCATGGGACATTTCTGTGGTCTGATATGATCAACACCACAACAGGAATGTAGTAATTTTATTTTTGTTCTATGAGCTCCAAAATGCATCCTGCAGCTACGAGGAGGAGAATGGATCCTGCACTTGGGAACAGATGCTTGAGAAGGGGAATGCATCTGGGTCTCCTTCATCTGGTGGTGATCAGATGTTGGATTAACTACTATACAATACTTATCATTACTAGATCATCCAAAGCATCCTACCGTGCTACAACACAGTCATTGCTAGTGGAGGTTATATATTCTAATGGAGACCAGAAGTGTATATTCAAAAGACAAATAGACTTATAATCTAGGATCCTTATTTTAGTTCATTAACTGGGATGAAAATCTTAGTTTTGTCTTGCTACTGTTAGGAAAAAGCTGCTTCTCCTCTCCTTAAAGTGAAAATAATAGAGTTTCAGACAAAAAAGCCGTGCTGACATGTAGCAAAAATGATCGATTTATAACTACTTCATGGGGTTTTTTTCCTTAAGAAAGTGTAGACAGAACAATACATATTATAATGCTCTTTCAGGCTCTTAAAGATTTAAGTTTCTAGTCCTACTAAAACATTAGCCATGCAGACAACCTTCAAGGAAACCCAGGTAAATACATTTGGTGGGAACTCTGTTAAAGTGAAATGTGTGTCCATCTGCCCGTAGAGCATGAAAATCCCTAGGGCTGTGAGGTGAGTTGACCCTGCCTGGGCTCCAGGTGCCCACTAAAGCTGTTCTATCACTCCCATCCACAGCTGAATAGGGGAGAGAAAATATAGAAAAAGGCTCATGTGTTGAGTTAAGGACAGAGAGAGTCACCAGTTACCATCACGGGCAAAACAGAAAATTAGCTTCATTTATTACCAATCAATTCAGATTAGGACAATAAGTAATTAACCCAGTCTTCAAACATGTTCATCCAAACCCTCCCTTCTTCCTGATCTCAGCTTCACTCCTGAATTCTCTGCCTTCTCCCCACCAGTGATGCAGTGGGGCAGGGAATGGAGGTTGTGGTCAGTTCATCCCACGTTGACTACACTGCTCCTTCCTCTGCAGGGGAAGCACTCCTTACACTCTTCTCCTGCTCCAGCACGAGATCTCTCCCATGGCAGACAGTCTTTCATGAACTTCTCCAGTTTGGGTCCTTTCCATGGGGGACCCTATCCCAGAGGTGACTGTCACTGACAAGCTCAGCCTTGGCCAGCAGTGGTTCCATCTTGGAGCTGGCTGGCATTGGGTCCATTAGACATGGGGGAAGCCTCTGGCAGCTCCTCATAGAAGCCACCCCTGCAGGTCCCCTTCTACCAAAACCTTGCCACACAAACCCAATATAATGTGGAGGTACCTCCTGATGGATAGGGCAGCATTTTGTGCCCCATTCACTTCCTTTATCATAACAGTCTCACAATCACAGAAAGACCAGTCTGCTGAAGACAGAGCTGGACTACCCGGCTCTTGGCCAAAGTGGTCTGTGCAGTAGTGGGACAATGGTAGGTGTTGATGCTCAACAACACATTGTAACTCCAGCCCTAACTAATCTGAGAGCAGAAATGGCTGCTCCTGGAGAAACCCAGATATTTTTCTGCCTGACGAACTGATTTGGACCAAATGCTGGCTGGAAAACTGCTGGTTTATTTCTGCAGTGATGGGGTTTGATTTATGCACGTTTGCTGTTTCCAGTTCAACTTACTTGTTTGCTTGTGCCATTTTGAGCTGCTCTGTATTCTGCTCGCTGTTCATATTTGTTCTGGGAATATGGTTCCTAACTTCATGTCGTGTGTTTTTCTTGTTCCTGATCAAATATCTGAAACTTTTGGAGAAAGGATTAAAAAACACCCAGAAGCTTATAACTTATGTGCCGAAGAGAAAATCTCTGCATGATGTGCAACATTTTTGGTCAGACTTTCTTCTTAGAATTTGCTGTGAGTGAGCTGATCACTGATATGAATGCTTGTAGCAAACAAAGACTGAGATATCAAAGCAATGGCATGAGTTTTATTTGTATGTATTTTGGTGAATGCTTCTTATTGCTGATCTCCAGCAGTTCACTCAGAACAGTTGCTACAGCAGCTGAAGTTTCTTATGGCAGTCACTCAACACAGAAGGGTTCCTTCTGAACCCACTGATTGATGGGACACATTTTCCCTGTGCCATACAGATTCAGGGGTTGCTGCTTGTGTATGTGAAAAAGGAAAAGCCCTGAGCCAACCAGAGTGCAGAGGAGCCTGGCATGACATTAATGAGAGTGTGGCATTAATGAGAGCAGCTCAGTCCCGGCTGGATCCTGCCTGCAGCCAGGAGCACGGCAGCCTCCTGCTGAGCCATTCAACACCATGAGGAGCAGGTGTCACCTTGTCCCCTGGGCATCATCTTTGTCTCTGCTTGCTACATATAGACACACCTCACCACTGTGTTTGCCAGAGAAACACTGGTCAGTTTGAGAAGTACAGCCATGCCATGAAGACATGGTACCGGCAATTCTTGGCCTTGTCCTTCTGAGCAGGATGAGATTTGTGCTATTCCCTCTTTGATTCTTCCTCACATCGTTTGAACAAAACAGCATTTCCTTTCAACTTCCTCAGTTTGATGAGAGTTATTTTTAACAAATTGGGTTTTTACAGTAATAACCACTTTTATTGTATCTACCTCAAGAACAGCTCCAATTTCAGAAGTGTTAGTTGAGAAATCCTTACAGAAGGTGCTGGAGGCGAGCAAATAGTGCTGGATCCTCTGCAGAAGTGGCAGGAAACTGAGGCATGGATCAGTTATGTGCTTTGTCCAAAGTCATTCAGAATTGGAAACAGTCTTTTGACTGTCCACTCCTCCTATTCTAGCCTCAAGGCAAGGACTAATTCCAGTCTCATCCTGTTCTGCTTTTCGTGGGCTTTTCGGCAAAAACAGTGTTCATTTTGAATCCATCCAAATGTAGTTGTTCCATCACTGAATTACCTCCCTCTTTCCAGCCCCTAAATGTATTTCTGTTGATTGCAGAGGGCAAGACAAGCTCTCCACGAGGCAAATTGGGCAGTGGTGCTGGGGGACACTTGGTGTTTCTTCATCACAAAATAACACAACTCAGAGGTTCCTGGGAAGCTGCCTGCATCTGAAAGGGGGGACTCAGACATGACAAGGGGTTAATCCTCCACTTCAGCCCAGAAATTGTTCACATCAACTGGATTTCTTAGCTCAGCCAGTACTGCAACAATGCACTAAGAGATTGTGAAGAACTGAGTCAGGCTCTGCCCTATGCAGGCTACTGTGAGCTTCAGGATCTGTGTGCTGTGTTGCATTAGGTGATATACACGTGGCCAAAGATAATAGTATTCAAACTGTTTCTTTCCAAATGGAAGCAGGAAGTTATTAAATGAATAAGGGAAATGCCTGTGTTGGTGAGAGACTGTGTGGAAAACAACGGATGATCAATGGAAGATGCATTCCCAATCAGATTTTCCCTAGAGTTTGGCCCATTGTCCATCAACTTGCACCACGAGAGGTTTGGATCGAATATTAGGAAAAATTTCTTCATGGAAAAGATTCTCAAGCCCTGGAATAGTCTGCCCAGAGGAGTGGTTGAATCGCCATCCCTGGAGGTATTTAAAAAGTGTAGATGTGGCACTCAGGAACACAGTTTAGTGGTGGACTTGGCAGTACCGTGTTAATGGTTGGACTCAATGATCTTAGAGGTCTCTTCCAAACTAAAGAATTCTGCTGTTCTATGATTCTATGAAACAGCATCTCAGCAATATCCAGAGGAAAGAACACGAAAGAATTGGAATGCAGAGACCAAACTGGCAGCTCAAAGCACATTCACTTGGCAAAAGGTGCTGTGCAGATATTAGCTGAGTCCTAAAGCCAATATTGCTGTGTCAGCTCCAAGCTGTGCTGACGTGCATTGCATCTGGGCTCGGTGCTGGTACAGAGCCATCCTGCTGCAGCTGCCTCCAGGCCTGGAGCAAGGAGTGTCCCTCAAGTGGCCAGCATCTCTAAACTCCACCATGGCGCTACAGTGCAGCTGCAACATCCTTCCTTCCCAAGCTCAGGGAGTCACGTGCATGAAAGAATATGCAGTCACAGGCCAAGTTTAGACATAGTGAGTGCTCTTCTAAAACTGTCTCAGCATGTGAATTAATTGAATTAAGAAGACTTTTCCCTTGGGTCAACAACTTCACATTCTGCCCCTTTTTTATTTTTTTTTTAATGCTTTGAACTAGGAGTTATAATTTGACTTCTGATCAATCTCCAGGTTTAGTCAGCTGGACAAAGGACAGAGAGATTTTTGTTTCAGGAGAAAAAAACCTGTTTTCATAGTTTTAATATAACAAAGATTATAGACTTCATTCAAATCTTTCTCTTTAAGGGTTGAAGTAGTTTGTTGCATGTGATATTTTACCCTGGATGCCCATTCCACGGGCAAAAGCCCCATCATGGCCCACACTGTCTGTTGGAAGTGCTGGGTCTGGGTTCGGACTAAAAGGTACCTGAGGTCTGGACCAGATGCAGCACACCCTAGAGCAGTGCCAGCAAGGCTGCTTGCTAATGGCATATGCTTTTATCCCACATTTTCCTCAGCCATAAGAAGAGAAATGCTGCATCTTCAAAATACACAATTTCCTAGCTCTTATTTATCTTTTTCTCTTTAAAGAAAATGGTTGTAAAGTGTTAATTAACAGGATTTGTGAATATAGCCCTTTGCTTATCTACAAACCACTTACACTGTGGGCATTGCTTGCCTATTGCTCATTAGAAATAGATAATAACTATTTTCTGGAAACTAGAATTTCCCTAGACATGGCTCACGGTTGATTCTGTTTGTCAGCTGCAGCAAACATCACGTCTTTAATCAGCATTGTAGAGTGCATCTCACAAACCTGGTATCATAAGCCCTGGTAGCACCTGGCACATTTGAATCATAATCTGTAGATGATAATAGTTTATTTTGCATGCACTAACCTTCAGAAAAGTTTCTCACAGCAGTGCCGAAGTGATAATATCTACTAGGAAGTACCTCCTAGGAAGATTATCATCAGCAGAGGGAGGTCAGTTGGTTCTACTTTATTTATCTTCCTCTGAACAAGGGAACAAATTCTCCGAAGCACAGCCTGAGATCTTATCTGCCAGAGTTTAACAGGCAGTGCCAGTTCCCTGGCATGTTTTGTGAGCTGCCCCCACACCAAAGCTCTGAGTGAAAGATACTGGCCATACCTCTGTTGCAAATATTTTAAAGCACAACTGTTAGGTAAATAGCCAATTTTTCAGTTCAATGGCTGAAGCAAGCAGTGGAAAAAGTAGTTTGGGGATGAACTGAAACAGAGTTTTTACAGTTTCTTTTGGAAAATGAAGTTTCGGTGACTTCCCATTGTATCACTTTCCTTAAAGTTAAACTGACTCATTTAATTAAATACGTTGGGAGTTATCTAGATACTTGACTAACTCTTTTATTAGTCAGCTTTAAATAAGCCTAATGTTGCATGGGTGCCACAAGGAATCAGTGCCTGACTTTCAATGAACAGCATGTGTCCTCCTTCTCCTACATGGCCAGTGTACAATGACCCAGCTACTTTGTTATGCCCCATGAAACTTCCAGAGCAATACCTGTTTCCTTTTGCACTCCTGCAGATTCCTCACTAGTACTTCCAACTCCCTTCACGCCCCAGACATTTCCTAATTCCCATGCTTCCCACATCTCCCCAATGTCTCTTACAGCCTCTCTCCCACAGAAATCTTGGCTTCACTCCACTTTCTCTATACTCTTGTGTACATAGATATACATTTGTATAGACATACACACACACACATACAGAAATACTTGCCATGTTTTCCATGCACTCTACCTACTTTATTTAGCCTGACGGTTGGTTCAGAGAGGGCAGGAAGGATGGCATATCAGAAATGAGATTTGTGCTGTCTTGGTTAAACAGATGCTGTTAAGAGCTGAATCTCCTTCCTGGCTTTCCTTTAGTAAACTCGCTAGCTAATTTTTTAATTCCACCACTAATCTTCAAAACACTTCTGGGAGTTTTATATATTTATGATGTTAGCCTTTGTTAATTTGTGTTGAAATTAGACAATGGGTTTAAAATTTATTAGAGAAGGGGATTGTAAACAAGTGGGCACATAAGCAATGTAATGTCATAAAGAAATTATTTTGATGAGAAAATTAGAAAACCTTGCTTTCAGATATCAAAGTTAAATGTACTAGCATAAAAAAAATCCAACTAAAGCAAAGCATTAAATTCAAGAACCATTCGTTTCCTTTCTACTGCTCATTGGAATTGCAGTTTGTCAAAAAAGGCTCCATAATAGGGTTTCTTTGATTTGAGATCTAGCTGGCACACATCATGCCATTAGAAATCATTGTGGAATTATTGAAAATAAAGTCAGATTTCTGAATATATTTATTGTTGTTGAAATAGTCCTTCTATTACTAGAAAATGGCAGACAAAGGAAAATCATAATCATTGGAGACTAAATTTCTTGAAAACTTGGAGAAAGAAATGTCAAATACTAGGTCAATTCACTTTACTAACTCAATAGAATTCAAATGGCAAGGTGGAGTGGGAATGCTAAGAGACTGCTGTACTTTCCAAGATACATGCCATGGAAAGTTGACCTTTGGCTCTCCCACAAAGCTCTGCCAAAATTCAGCAGCTCTCTCCTGACCTATTTAAATGGCATGCATCTCCATCATGTGCCCAGTCTGCAAGGACAGTCCTGTAAGGAGCAAAACATTGCCATTCTTCAGAAGGGAATTCTCTTTTGGGGTGCAACATATTCAATACTGACAACCCCATATTCAGAGATTTGAGAGGCATGTCTAGGTAAATTCCAGTTCTGGCAGTAGGTAGTAGACAGCTAGAGGCAGCACACCAATGATGAAGGCACCCAAAGGTGCATGTGTTGTGTCTTTCTGAATCTCCTATTTAAAATGTTTGCTAGCATAGGGTTAATATATATGTATTTTTTGTTGTTGTCATTTGTCTACTGTCAGCTGAGCAGAAATCAACCCTTCTTATATACTTCAGCCATCAGTCACCCTCTAGATTCAGTTTTCAGTCAATTTTTGTCAAATATCTTCTATACTTGAGTCAATGATCTAGAAATGAAAAGTACCAACTACCCCAAGCTGTCAAAGTGAGCCAGTTCACAAATTCCAGTCTTACAAAAAGCACAAAACATTAACTAGACTGGACAAGTGATGAATTGCTGCATTCTCTTCCTGTTAAAAAAACAGAATTGGCCAATGCGGCAGGCTACAGCTACAACGGCCCACATACACTTATTATATGGTGACATTCACCATCATTCTTTCCAAGCGGGCTAAGAATGACAATAACATTTCTACGACTTTTACTGTTCGTGTTTAGAAAGGAACACTAGGTATACATTAAAAAAACCCCACTCCCCCAAATCCCTTTAACTTCTGTGTTTTGTCTGCTTAAATGATGATAAAATCTCTTCCCCCACACTCCAGCCCCTCCATAATAATGAAAACATATACTGAGAAAACACTTAGTCCTGGGTTTATAAAAATTGAAGGTCTTAAATAAAATTCAAATAAAGATATTTCCTAAGCAGATGGGATATAAAGGTAAGCTCTATGAAAAGAGCTGGGAAACAGACAAGGAAAAGCAAGAACAAAGGAGAACCAAGATGGAACTGAGGCACATCCCAAGAAAACTGACAGAAGAAGAAAAATGAATGTTTAATACTATTCATTAAATGTCTGGTTTGAAAGAAGTATACTTTCTTTCTCTGCAACTCTTTTTGATGGAGGCCTTAATTTACATCAGAAGACAACCTAACTAGACAAACAAAGGCTGATGACTGTGATTTCAATGCTATGAAGAACTTCAGAGGATATTCTGAAGAATAATGAGACAGAATGCAATGCAGCTTTGAGACAGATGGTGAACTAACCTGATGGGTTTTGGGTGTAACTCCAGAATATTAAAAAATAACCTAAGCAGCACATAGTGTGCCATAATGCAGACTGACATCACTGGCCACCAGGTTCTCTTATAGTTCTTGCCCCATTTCCCTGCCGTGGTAACTGTCCCCGTGCTCCCAGTGCTCTGAAATCTATGCTCCAAGGCTTGTAAGAGTACACTACAGAAGGCACTCTGTGAAATGACAAGCAGAGAAGCTGAAGATGGCACCACTGAAAGCATGTGTGTTCACATCCATAGGCAAAAAGTAAGGTGGAAAGGGAAAGAATATGAAGGTGCCGCCAACCCTTTCAGGTGAACCAACTGGATCCAGATGCAGACTGTTCATTGCTGTTTTCCTACAGGACCTCACAGCGCTATGCACTTCCCTCCTTGGACTTCTCTTCATATTTCTTCACCAAGTCAGATCTAGTTTTTGCCTGGAAATGGGGAGAGTTGGTCCCTTTCAAAGCAGACACCCTATGAGAGACAGAGACCAAAGAAGTGGCATTTGGACTTCCTCTTTGCATGCAGCTCCAGCTTCTCCAGCGGTTCCCAGGTGGTTCTTTCAAAAACACTTTCCATAGGATAGATGGCAAAGGTCAATATTACCCTGTCCACAGAAGTTTTTTGAGATTGATGTTGGATGAGCACATAATCTGTATGTATCTGCAGGCACATTAACTGCACTGAAAAGAAATGGATGAGCTTCAGCTGGACTTGAGGAAGAAGGTGACACCCAGGCAAATTGTTTGTGACCAGGATCTTATATAGAAATTACTCTGAAATATGAAATCCTATCAGTTCATGCTGTAATCCTCAGTACTTAGCATTTTTATAACATTTTTATACCTATATTTGTGTCTGAGTACAACTTCACTGCCTCTAACCTTTATGAGAACTGCTTGATAGATGAGCAGACACAGGCTCAGATGTCAGCTGCTCACTAGTGTATAAATGATTGATCAGTGTATAAACCTGCTCATCTTCTGGCATCATTGTAAACATACAAATTCTAATCATTTCACAGAGTCCTTTTAGGGATTTATTTAAGATAAGCTTTTCAGTCCTCTTCAAGAAAATAGTTGGGTTGATGGTTATATGGGAAGATTTATTGTACTTAATAACATGTCATCTTTGTCCATATGGGCTAAGAATTAACATCTACAGAGCAGCAGGGAGCATACTTATAAAACTGAGGCAGAACAAAGGAGGACAGTTTTACTCTTTAGACAGCTACTGCCTCTGCTTGGAAGTATTGAGGCCACATTGCAGTGAATGCTCAGAGGTTTTCAGCCATCATATTAAATTCAACAATAAGGTGCTGCAAGCCAGTCCTGAAAGGCCACAGAAATTCCCCCTTAACACTGATAAAAAATTTTATTCTCCCAAAGCAAAGTTGCTCCTTACTCTTTTGGTATTACTTCTTTCTACGTTGTGAAATTCAGAATTCCTATTAAGGATGCAAACACTGTTTTTGTGGCTGTTCCTGTAAGTACAGCACTTTTATGCTTTGCCAGCATGAATTCTGTACTGAATTTCCAATCAACTCTTTGATAATGTTTTCTTCTCCTTAACATTTGAGACACGTTGAATGATTTCTAGCACACTTCTACTTTCTCTAGTAGACCAATATTTGTCTCTGCAGGATATATGATGTGTGATCTTTATTGCTTTATCAGTTTTATTTGCAAGGAGTCAGCCAGTTGTGCTATGACAGTTCTTCAAAGGAAATGTGGATGCATTTGATACACATCAAACATTAGAACACCTGAAAAATATTGTTTGAAACTCTGTGCTCAAGAATTAGTATACATAAGATTCATGACCATTTAAAAATGGTATGAATTGCTCTAATGGCTAAAATTTAGCTGTCCCACTCTCTAAAATTCTTACTGATTTCACAGGATGAAGCTGCCTTCCTCTCCTACATAATCATGTCCGATATGCCAAGTGGAAAAGATTTGAGGATTTTGGTTCAACAATCTCTTTAAAAAGAATAGTAGTAAATATTTTGCATAAAATGAGTCCACTTTATTTATGGAAATCTAATTTCATTTCTGAATGTGGTCTTTTTTGAAGTAACCAGTAAATAATAAAATTACTGCAGAGATTCCAGATGCATCCATTTTTAGCAGGCATTTACATAACGCTGCTATTTTTCTTAATACTTTTCCAGTGGGCACTTTCCTTTTACATATATTATTATGGGAGAAATGTCATGGTACAGTTAAATTATTGCCCCTCTGTTCAGGAAGCAAGAAAATATCTCCCTTTACACGTCACTGCTGGTAGCAATGGTGGTGGATTTACTCTGTATTTGAAGATGGTTGTCCGCCGGTTAGACAGTACAGTGGGCATTCAGGGTCTCTGGCTGTACTAGACAGCCAGGAGTATTCAAAGTGAGAAGATCTACCTTTATTAACTGAACTGTCCACAGGCAGTAAGAGCTTATAAAACCCTCAGAAGAGTGGGGAGGGAAAGCAAAGTTCTAGGAGGCACAAAGTGCCCCGACACTTTTAATTCTGAGAGCTTGGCCTATATTGGAATGCTTTTGTATCTGAAGTCAGCACATATGCAGAAATGAAAGAAGGTGGCTCCTGGCCTCCTCTTCTTCACGTCTTTTATCTCCCGGTGATAAAAGGAGGAGAGAGATCTATAATATCTAGATTTTTTCCATGTTGCCGTGAACCAGTGGCAATGTCTCTCTTAACTGCTGAGGTGAACAGGACCAAGAAAATCTTCATGTGTGTTGCCAAATGACTCACTCTATAAGCATGATCTGATGCAAAATGATACATCAAGGAGTAAGAAACATAAGCCCATGCTGACAGAGAACATGTCAGAAGCCAGCTGAGCATGGGCTGGAGCAGTGCTGTAAGACAGAAGGGCTGCAGAAGAGGAAACACTGAGCAGAAGCAGAGGGGATGTAAAACCTCTGGGCATGGCAGAGTAAGCACTGCTCCTGAAACAGAGTCCAGCTCTGATTCCACATTTTACAAAGTGCTGACACTGGAGGGGACTCAGGACATCCTACAGCCTGTGTGATACTGAAGAGCAGTTTAAATGGTCATATTTCATCCTCTATCATGCACAGTCATACAAAAAGCAGTGGATTTTGGTTTCAGCATTTTGGTCTTCAGTAGAGAGGAAGAATATACCCACTGATTAGAAGAGAATCAGTTGAGAACATCAGAAGACAGGAACTGAGGGAAATAGCATATAGGAATGAGGGTAATGGTCTGTTTTCACAGAATCACAGAATCACTAGGTTGGAAGAGAACTCCAAGATCATCGAGTCCAACCCTTGCCCTAACACTTCAACTAGACTAGACCGTATCACCAAGTGCCACGTCCAGCCTTTTTTAAACACATCCAGGGATGGTGACTCCACCACCTCCCTGGGCAGACTATTCCAATACTTTATTACTCTTTCTGTAAAAAACTTCTTTCTAACATCTAACCTATACCTCCCTTGTTGCAGCTTGAGACTGTGTCCTCTCGTTCTGTCAGTTGCTGCCTGGCTGAAGAGACCAACCCCCACCTGACTACAACCTCCTTTCAGGAAGTTGTAGAGAGTGATAAGGTCACCTCTGAGCCTCCTTTTCTCCAGGCTAAACAATTCTAACTCCTCAATCGTTCCTCAAAGGGCTTGTGCTCCAAGCCCCCCACCAGCCTCGTTGCTCTCCTCTGTACACGCTCAATCATCTCCACGTCCTTCCTAAACTGAGGGGCCCAGAACTGGACACAGTACTCCAGGTACAGTCTCACCAGTGCCGAGTACAGAGGCAGAATAACCTCCCTGCTCCTGCTGGCCACACCATTCCTAATGCAGGCCAGGATGCCGTTGGCCTTCTTGGCCACCAGAGCACACTGCTGACTCATGTTGAGCTGGCTGTCTATCAGCACCCCCAGGTCCCTTTCCACCTGGGCAGTATCCAGCCACACTGTCCCCAGCTTGTTTTGTATCAAATATTGTCACCTAGAAGGGTGTAAATGCATAGAGATGAGACAGAATTTTAAGATGAATAATGTTGTGACATGATGTCCTCATGCCAGCTCATTATCTTACTGAAAAGTTCTAGATTTACAAAACTTGGGTGAAGGCAGTTTGCAAAATCCAATGAACTGTGGTGTTGCAAATAATGTTAGTCAAACGAGATTGCAACTAAACCTCTATTTTCAGTTTTGCCATGTCTGTTGAGTACATTTCATGCTAAATGATCTTGAATTAGATACATAAAAATATTTCTGACAGTTGGAGGGCTTGCATGTCAAATATCTGAAAGATTAAACATGAACTAAAATATATATACGCCCTAGTCTGGTCCGGTCCCAGGGCCGGGCTTCCCAAGCATCCAGAGTGGCAAGAACAAACTGGAGTCCACCAAGCTTGTCATTCGGGATAGGATGAAATGAGGGACTCAACAGAAAGTCCAGATCAATGCTGTAAGTGGTCTAGAAATAACATGGAGAGTTTCAAGGTTCCAGACTAAAGCCATTTAATAACTACTAGCTGAAAAGATCTACAGCACAAAACAGGCCAACTTTTACTTGTTCCTATAGTAAGTTGTACCTGCAACAGAAAGCAGGATGAGCCAGATATCTCAAATATCTCATTAGAAATGCCTTAAATGTCTCATTGAATATAACTCTGGGAAATACGGCTGTTTGCCTTGCTTTCATTTGGATTTTTGATAGCTCCTTTATTCTAAAGTTACTGACAACAGTTGTGGTGGTTTAGGACCACTTTTATCATCTAGGGGGCAGGTTCAATAAAGGTGACAGAAAACTGAATAGAGTTTGCAGCAGGTGAACAGTTTATTACAGGGGGTTTAAATTAGGGAAGTAGGGATAACCCACAGGGACCCCAGAATTACACAGAGGAACATCTGACACGCAGGGAAAAAAACAAAACAAAAGGGAAGAAACAAAAAAAGAAAGGGAACTGTTCTTTTCAGCTAGATGGCTCGCTGGGAAGACCAGGGGGAGGGGTAGAGAAGCCTCTCTCTCCTTGTCTGCTGGAATCACTCTCTGGCCCTTCAAGCTCTCTGAAAAACACAAAAAAATGAAAACAACTCCCTCCCACCACCTCCCCAAAAGGGGTTATTTGCTTGCCGAGAGAAA
>VXBA01003293.1:1703611-1773679 GCA_013399895.1 Serilophus lunatus
ACAACAGCCTTTGTTTCTGTTGATGCTATGCCCAGAAAGGGAGAGGTTACCTGCATTTATTTTCAGGTGTTTTGTTTGCAGATAGAAAATGATTCTGGCATTACAAAACTGCTGAAGAAGAGTCCAAACAAGTTCAAGTGGAATGAGATACTGAAACTAATGACTTCTAAAATAATGATAAAAATTGTCAAGAAATTCATTTGAACTTGCTTCAAAAAGAACCATTACAGCTCAGTGCTACAGGCTTCCTCTGTGTGTGAGTCCAAGACATTAGGGTTGATAGGAATCCATAGACAGTCCAGACAGGTCTTAGAAATGGTATGCTGGACTGGGCAGCAGAAATGTCCTCCAGTTCAGCTGTTCTCAGTCATAGTCTAGATTTTTGGCACAAGCCTGTCTTGATTATTTTGTTTACATGAACACTTTGTCAAAAAACATTCATGCAAGAGTAGCTGAATCATGAGCTCTCATATTCTCTGATGTTCCTCTGCAAACACGGTTCCAGTCAGTAAGGAAGTGGGGTATTACAGTCTTTGTGTATGACTGCCCCTACCTGGAATGAAATATGTACCAGCTACTTCCCTTTTATATTTCTATGTATTATGAAATATCTCTTATTTTTTGTCCAAACTTCAAAACACCACTTATAATGCAACCACCAGTGGTGATCACTTGTCAGACTTGTTGCCTTCTAGCTTAGTAAATATGGTCTTGCTTTTAACAGGGCATAGGACCTTTTAAGTTAACGTCACAGGTCTCCAGATCCGTCCAGGCTCATTATGGACTTGTCTTGACCAGCATGGAGATTTGTATCTTGTAGCAGTACTGTCTAATGAATTTATCCCCCATTCCCATACGTCATGCCACTTTCATTTGTAATGCTTAGGCCTGCTGCGGCTTGTTGTTGTGCTATGGAATTTTTCAGCTGAGCATGGAGCCCATACAATGCATTGAGTTACCTAAACCATTATTAAGACGCATTTTTCAAGGTTGCCTTATTTTGCTACCAGCTTACCTTTAAATTCCCATCCTTTAAGTCCCTCATATCATGAGCTTATTAAATAGAATTATAATTTCTTTAACTGAGGTATTGTATGAGACTCCTTACAGAGGGTAACAGGAAGTCGGATGCATCTTTTTATGAGACAGAAAGCTGCTCACTATGTTTTTCCTTCATTAATCAGTGGGGAACTAGGACACTTTATTCATGGTCTCTAAACTTCCTTAGTTAAGTAATTAATGAATATGTTTAGGACTAATTTTACTTTCTCATTATAGAAAGTAGAGCTGGAAAAGAACTCTTGGATCAGCTGACGTATCAATCAGCACTACTGCAAGATTTACCTTTATTTAATAAGGTGTTTTAATCAGCTTTTGACTTTTAGTTTTGATGTCTCATTTGCTTCCCCTTAAGAGTATCATAATTTAGCATATTGGTAAAGTAGTTCCTTGATAAAATACTTTTATCAGGGCTTAGTCTTGGAGTACATACTTTAATCACTTACGTTTTCTAATTCATCTTTCATCGCTGAACCACAATATATCTTTTCAACAAAGTCAGTCTCATTCCTTCCCACTTAAAACATGGAGAAATGAAAAAAATTAAATGATAGATCCAATAAGAGGATCAGGAATCAAACTCAGCTATTGTGAACACTGCTCCAATGTTTTTTCCTTACTGTCACTCAATACTACTAATCTAAGTAGTTTCTCACATACATATGCATGTGGCTTCTCATATGCTTGTAAATGCAAAAGCAGAAATTTTCAAAAGAATAACCTGGAATTGTCTTCTAAGTTTGTATTGAAGAACCTTGACTTCCCTATTTTTTCCATTCAGTTTCTACTAAAAGCTCCAAAATACTTTGTGATTAGAGATCACAGTTGGAAGCTGAGAACATTCAGCTTAAGGAAAGAACATTCTCAGACCAAGGCAGGCAGAAGATCAGTGTCCTACACAACATACTGTAGACGGCTATGGAGGGGGGAGCCAAAAATCCTCTGGCTGGAGTTATTCAACATACACTGGGCAAGAGAGTGCATGACTCTAGGACACTGCAAAGGAAAACTCTGTATTTGGTCCAATGACTGTTCACACACTCCTTGAATGAAACTTCATACTGTAGGCATGCATCCTACAGCAGTGCTCTGAGTATCTTCATTCTGGAAAGATTAAGTTCTCTCTGATGCCAAATACAATGAAATCTCCATGTTTATCTTCATATATTTTTAGAATATTATGTATATAGTTGAAATCACTGACTCTCTAACTGTATAACTGTATCGAACAGACAACATGAATATACAAGGGTATACATGGTGGTCTATCCAGATTTGTACCCTTTATCACTACTGGTGCTAGTGGTAATTCTTTTATGCATTGCAGCTATATAAGAAAATTTAAATTTGGTGCCAGCATTCATGTTTATTTACCTAATTTTGAACAAGCTGGTCTGAATGTTTGTGAATGCATGCCATGTGAACTATATGCTGATAAGCAGGGCTTTGCAATTTTGCAGCAGTTTGCACATGCATTGTGACCTGAGCTCTTTGCCTTTTGAAGAATGACAGCTGATGAGCACGCTGTCATGTCATCCCTCCGTGGGACAGATGAGCTGCTGGCCTTCTGTCACTCAGCTTCAGATACTAGGGTTTTTGCAAAAGATTTTCAGCTGCAGCAGCGGTCATGTGGGGCAGCTATTCCTGTTTACAGAAGATGATTTTCTAGCAAAAGATGTGCAAATCTCTGTGCAATACTATTTCTTCTCCTATTGAAAACTGCTTTGTTACTTAGTTTCCGTCTGTAAGTGTATTTATTCTGCAGTGCCTGCAGCTCAGGCAGGTGTATGGAGCCAGTCTTCGACAACCCGGAGAAGAACCAACTGGCAAGCCCTGGCTTGGGCTTCCTGCACTGAGCTCTGTGATGAGTTCTCTGCACATGGATGTTGGGAGCAATGTGGTGTGGTTTGAGTCCATGTGAGTTGCAATCACTGCAAGATAGATGAATCCTTCAAGCCTTTTCTCTCCCAGCTCCTTTTACCCATCTCGGCTCTAGGCTTGTAACTTCTGTAAATTTGTAGTGCAAACTGCTTATCTATGGCCATATGGGCCTCAAAGATAAGTCAAATGTTAAACATAAACAGGTTGTGAAGATGTTCTATCCATTGGAAAAGCCACAACTGTTCATAAAGTGCATCATCCACCTACTCTGACTGATGTTACTTAACAAGATAGTGTCTTCTGAATGCTGTTGTATTTATTACCCATGATGCAGACCATATTAACACGTTCTACCATAAACGTAATTGCCTTGCACTCTCAGTTTCTTTTGGAAACTTCTTATTTGTTTTCTTCAGCCTTTGGCCAGAACTTTTTATGTCATGAAGACATTACAGTTCAAAATGTTAAATCATGTAATTACAGAACACATCAAGGTTTATGCCTGATGTTGATGGCTCACTCAAAATGGTGTTGAGGAAACATAAAGCTAAGATGAATTCTGAATTTTTGTTACCAGTCTGTATAACATTAGTTTAATGACATACAGGCCTTTGAATCATTATCATTAGTTCCTATAAAGGAAACCATGCAGTACTGTTCTTTCTATAAATACCTATTTTTTCTTCAAAAGGCAGTTTCTAAAGTAAAAAGTTACAGATTATTGTGTAAAATTTGCATGATTAAGAAAATATATTACATAGACTATAGCCTGAGGAAAGCCTGCCAAACTTGAGTTATATTTCTCAGACATGAAAGCTGCATGGTTGTTTACTGTCACACCAAAGCAAATAAGAAATAAGTAAGCACTATTTTTATCACATAGCAAAAAAGGAAACTTCATTTATGGCAAAAATCTGGCCATCTTCTGCCACGAATAATTTCAATAGTAAAATTTCTCACTTACAAGCATTCATTAACCTATGTAAACATACAGAACTGTAGGCATCAGAAGCACAGAGACGGTAGACAATTCAGCATGGTAAGTCTACAGAGAAGTGCAGCTTTTTCAGTCATTTTCCTGCATTTTTACCATCCTGTTGTGTTTCACATGCACTTAACTGTTTCCTTGCCACCAATTCTCAGAAACAGCTGTGGTTCCAGGTACTTGCTCAGCTACTACACTCTCATTAATGGATCTGTGGGAGCTGATCTGTGTCAAAGCCTACAGACAGAACTATTAAGAAAACAACTTCCCAGATGTCTGATCACTACCTAATAATTTCTTGTTCTTGTAGTTTTTTTCCACATAAATGAACACTGTTGTGACTCTCATACTTAATTCATTATGTCTTACCCCCTGCTGAGCTACTGCATAATGTCATGTACATGCATGGGGCAAAGTCCCAGCAGCAGAGGATGAGCTGATAGGGCAAGTAGAGGTTCCTCTCAGATACAGTGTTGATTGCTCCCCAGATGTGTTCTCTTATAAAGCCATGATGGAGCCACAACTGTCCCATAAGGGTACACTTTTCTTATCACAGGCTATGGGGTGTCCAGGCCAACACTGCCACAAAGAAGGAGTGACTGGGATCCCACTCAATGGACAGTCATGACTATCCAGCCATAGTTTTTGTTCCTTGCAAGGCAGAGGCAGCACAGGGATTCCTCCTTGAGAAAGGGCTGTTCCTCATCTATTTGTGCTAATTCAGAAGCAGAAGACAGCACAAGCCTGAGAGCAGATCACATGTAGAAGAGGAGGGGGAAGAATGGAAGGGAGGATGTCTGATATTCATAGATACTTGTTATGACAGCTTTGACTTCACATTGTAAGAGCAGCTTGGAAAGCTGAGAGTGGTATTGCTTATATCCTTAGTCTTATCTTCTTGTCTATATGGGAGGCATGCTAGTGGTACTTACATATGTCACATCTCCGAGAGATGTATGGATGCTCTGCGTGTAGACTACTGCTGAGGAGTAGTTCTCCATTACCTCTTAGCTTGAAACAGGACATGGGATGTAGTTTATGAGGTAACTGTCAAAGCCCTCGTGTGCTCAGCATGTTCCAGGGGTACAGACAGATGCTGCTGCTGCGTTCTCCTGGGATTCCTCCAAGGCTGAGGCTGTGCCTGGTGGCAACATATGCAGGTGGGGAAATGCTGGGGACATGCAAGGGGATTTAGACTTGCCCTGTTGTTGCTTAGCAGAAGCTTTTCATGACAAGAGAGGAGAGAATGTCCTTTTTAGGAGTCAAGCTCACTCTTTTAATTTGAAAAACAGTTTAAAAAGTGGTGATCATTAGGCTTGACTGTGAAGAGCAAAGTGGGGTAGGTCACTTTTTGTGGAGTTCTAGTTTGTTTTGAAACCAGTGGTGAGGTACGTTTTTGGGTTTAATCCAAGGAAATTGAGCTGCTGAATGATTTTTTCTGACATGCTGAGGACCAAATGTTCTGGGAAAGGTTTGTGCCAGCAATGTGAGAGGTGATAAGGCTTCAGAAGCTGTTTTTTCTTACAGGGTGCCAAAACAGATGAGTTTCTTTGATACAAGTAGTTGTTTGGTACATGAGCTCTGTATGGTATAGGCAAATCAGACACAGTCGCGATGCCAAAAACACTTGTGATGTAGCTGTGAATGCCCTTCTGATAAGTATTTTAATTTTCAAGTGTAGATGAATATTATCCTTACAGAAGGGCCAGAGGGACAGTCCTTGAAACTGGTGCCATCAGTTTACATGCAGAACAGACATACGCATGCAATGGCAAGTGACATATACTTTTCTAAACCCACAACATTAATAGGCTCTGCTTAGGCATGGAATAGTATGTGAAGTTCAACATTCAAGTCCATTTATCTTTGGACTAAGTCTGCTGACAGCAATCCAGGAAGCACGGAGCACTGTGCTTGTGTTGTCAGGTATACTGACAATGGTCCTTCTGGAGCAGGACAGAGACCAGCTATTTTTGTATAACACAGGCTGCCAAACAGCTTTTGATTTCCAATCTGGTGGTGAAAGGCTCCTAATATCTCTGCTATTATAGAAGTAACCTACAAAATTACAAAAGTGGTGGATGAGCTGAATACAGAATCCTGCACGCAGGGAAAGTCAGTGAAATTAGCAGGGGATCGATTTGAAACAGATAAAAGAAAGTACTTCTTTAGCAATCAGTAGTGAGCTTCAGCAGCGCAGTGCTGGAGAAGCCGACATCGTCAGCAGGTTTAGAAGGGATTAGACAGATCTAGAGACAACAGGTCCATTAAAAAGACAAGGCAGGGGCGTGGCCTCTGTGATATCTATCACAGCTGGGATGCTGGGGAGCACAAAGGGAAGGGGGCTGCAGAAATAAGTCAGGCTTGCACACACTTACCAAACATCTCTCTCCTCACAACTGCGTGATAAACTATTGATCCGAGACAGTCTCATGTTCTTAATCTAGAAATACATTTTATCCCCAATGCACTGCATGAATATTCAGTTACTACAGCATCCTAGATTCCCATGAGCTGACTAATGATCTCAAAGCAACACAATCAAGCAAGAACTAGGATTCTTCCTCATTCCTAGCTCTGATCCTTAGTCGACCAGTGCTTTGCTGTGCAGGCAGTGCCATCACACAGTTCATTGTCAGTCACCAACACTCCCCCCTTACTACGTACTGTGCTAACACACATGCCATATCACAGACATTCGTATTACAATGCAAAATCCTGAAGGAACCAAATGAACAAATTTTGCATGGGGTACAGAAAAAGATGGAGACAGTGAAACTTAAATGCTAATGAAATACTGTACAAGTGAGAAACACAATAACATCTCATCTACAGCTCTAAAAGCCAAGGATAAGTCACACATAGTGCAGCAATTATGGCAATTTTGAACTTTCTTTCATTTTTGGAGGCTGAAACCCAAAAGTTTCTCTTGCCCCTTGCATTTATTCTTCCCCAGCAATATAGGAAGTAAGCCAGTGTGCCAACTTTTACGCATAAAATAAATGAAACTGATTATTGTTTTTAAGCAATTGCCCTCAAGGCCACCCAACAATAGTGTTTCTAAAGCAGTCCTACCTTTGTTTTCCAACTTGAGTTCCTCTGCTAGCAAGCTGTCTTGTCTGTTTCCAAGCACAAATGCCAGAAATGAGAGGATCAGGGCATCCAAGATTCCAATAATTGCCAGGATATACGCCCAGCGGACTGAACAAGCCCCCAGCGTGTACTTGTCTGTCTTTTCACCACACATCCGTTTTACCTCATCTGAATCCCAGCCATCAGGAAAAATCATACAACCCAGGACGAGACAGGCAGCTTGGAGAAAAAAAGAAAAGGAGAACAATGGGATAATGAGACCAAACTTTTGTTTTGGTGAGAACCTTCACAGTTATCATTAAAGCAATACACTTTTTCATCCTGAGCTTCAAAGCTAGGCTCCTACAAAACAAGTCACAGAATTACATGCTGCGATTACCTGTTTAATATCAAATCCTAAGATACAACATCAACTGCACACCTTGCTTAAAAATCCCTGTTACATCCTGAGTCTCTGGTCAGGTTTTGTACCAGTACCACCACATTTTCCTGAAGGACTTATTTCTTCATTGTAATATGAAAGGATAACGCAAAAACAAAAGCAGAAAATTATTAATAACCAGGATAGTCAAAGGAAACACTGGCTTACTGTCAAGTGGTCAGGCAAATCAACCAGATTAAAAAAGAAGAAAAAAACCTATTTATCATTTCTGGTAATCTCAGTGCTTTTAACACATATAGTTAATAGAAAGGTAGGTTTTTTTGTTCTGTCAGTTGGCAGTACGCCTTTAACTGAAATATGTTTTATGCATAAAGTTTGTGCTCCTCAAAACACAAGTAAAGACATTATTCTGCAAGGAAAGATAAGCTATCAACATTGCTATCAACTTCTGATCTGGTTTACCTGAGGAGTCAGCCCATGACACTTCAAGCACAAAAAAGCACTGATGCTTCTAACACTAAGAAAAACAAAAAGCCTCTACCCACATGGAAAGACAGCAGACATCAATCCCTAGCTCTGTTGGGAGCTCTGATGGGGGGAGCCATACTGTGGCAGGAACAGGGACAAGTGGAAGCTGTTTGGGTGCTCTTTCATCAGCCTGTGTGATGGTTAAGAGGCTGAACTGAATTTTTAAGAAGCAAAAATTTGCTTTGACTCTGGGCTGTCATGGAAAGTGCCCTGCTGTTGAACAGCAGGTAGTGTCATGGACAAATGAGGATCTTGTGGAACAGGCAAAATGGTGTGATGAGTTTGTTGGGTTTTTTTTTCTAATGTAATGTGCTGCATCATCTGAAGCTGAGTCAATCTTGTTCACTGACCAGCTAGGGGAGACAGGGCTTGTGACATCCCCTGCCTGGTTGGCACCAGGGTGAGGGCTGAGCACACATGGCTACCAGTGCCCAGCCACCCATACCTTGGTTAGGATATGAATGGCTTTGGGCAAGGAGACCTCAAGCATGGGCCCCGACAGGTTCTGGAGCATGGTCACAGCCCTTGATCCAGCATCTTACCAGTCAGGGTTTGGCCACAGGCTTGGGCTGGCAGATGACTTGCTGTTCAGATACATATACTGTGGTCACTGGGGAACACCTTCCTGAAGGTTCCCATGGGATTCTTCCAAGAAGATCCTTAAAGAGGTTAAAGTTAGTTCCCCTGAAGTTGTACTGTCAATGTACACCATTTCTTGTGAGATCCACTACCTGTGACAGGTAGTTTTCATCAAGGCTTTCTAGGAACCTCCTGGATTGCTTATGCTTAGCTGCATTGCTTTACTAGCAGAAGACAGGGTATTTAAACTACTACACAAGAACCAATTCCTGTGACTTTGAAACTGCTTCAAGCTGCCTGTAGAAGGTTTCATCCATTCCTCCTCCTCATCAGTCAGCCTGTAGCAAACATCCACAACATCACCCTTATTTGACTGTTCTTCTATGCTAACCCATAAATGCTTGACTTGCTCATAACCCAGCCTGAGACAGAGCTTGATATATCCCAAGGATTGCCTCACACATAGAGGGCAACTCCACCACTGTGCCTTCCTGGTTTGTCTCTCCTGACTAGTGGGTAGCCCTTCACGACAACATTCCAGAGGTATGCCACCATGTCTCTCTAGCTGCAATGAGACCAAAGCCCTGTGACTGCACACAGATCTCTAGTTCATCCTACTTATTCCCCATACTGTGTGCATTGGTGTCCAGGCATTTTATAGAACTATTCGATTGTGCCAATGTCCCAGCAGGGGTGCAAAGGGATGCGCCATAGTCCTGTCTCATGGTTACATCTTTGGCTGCTTGTGCTTGGTTGAGTGATTCTCTCTTAAGCCTCCTTTTGTTACGAGTGTGATTGCTATAATTCTCTCCTTCTCACACCTTATCTCTGTCAAACCTGGCTATGTACCTGTCTCTCTTCAAGTCCAGGCTCTCCTACTGAGCTCTGCTAACTCCTGAGCTGAGATCGTTTGAGACATGTGGACCCGATTTGGTGCCAGCAGGCTCTGTGTTGTATAAACTGATCAAAAGTGTTGTATAAACCGATCAAAAAACGTATGATCAAACCCCCCCAGATTCTTCTGGTAACACAAGTCTTGAGGCCAAGTAGAGTTATCTTCAGCAGAAGAGGAAAGGCTATAAAAATAAAGTAACATAGGAAAAATCTAAAAGTAATAATTATGTTGAATGGGTTCATTCCTAAGTTTCTATTGTATTTAATATAATCAGAAATTCCATATGCTTTCAGTAGTTGTCTGTACTGTCTTTTCTAACTTGGAAACAGGCACATTTCCAGCATTAGCCATTACTTCTTAATATAGCAGATGAGACAGAATGGATCCTAAACAATCTTTTGTAAGTCTTAATGTAATATTGATGCACTGTGCTCTAAATTGCAGGTAAATGTGCTAATTAAAAACAACACCTTGTATGGCTTTTGGCCTTTTAAGCACTTGTTGAGCTAGACCTCTGTTTGAAACCACAGTTTATACACCAAGTAGCTTGTGCAACCAACAGCTGCTGTTGCTCTGGGAACTGCGACAAGTTTCTTGTCAAAAAGCACTGTCAATTTACATACCTTTAATGCCCACAAAATAAAAATAGACTTACACTGGATCAATATGATGAATACTGGAAGAGAGAAGTGTAAACAGAGCTCAGGAATGGTATTTCCTTTTGACAGCTGTACAATTGCTGTAGACAAAGCCTTAAAAGCATGTCTGCAGAAAACATCAGACATAAAATACAAGCTGCACCTAAGGCATTTGACAAATTCTTCCCGAATAGTTCATTTGTGTGAAAATATAGCAGCTTATGATACTTTCAAGGACAATTAGGCTCAGAAACAGGGGCAATTAGATAAGGGCCAATCTACCCAGGACAGGCAGGTTGGACAAACTGTAAATTGCCTATTGCCTGCCTTAAATAATTTACACAATTACATAAGATCTTCCAAAGGTCTTAGAGACAAACTGTACAACAATTTTTTTTCTTGAGCTTGTTACACACACTTCCAGAAAGCTTATTTCTCACAGTCAACACATAAGCATTGCCCTCACACTTGCAAGGAACTTCACTGAAATGACGCAGCAAATCTACAGATTTCTGGTGTTCATGAAAATGCCCCTATTTACCCAGGCAACTCTTGATAAAAGTTCAATTTACTACATAACAGCAACTACCAAAACCAGTTTACTTTTATTAATCATCCTCAACATGAGAGGAAGCTTAATGGTCAGTTAATGATCAATAGATGCGGGATTTTTCTGCTAATTGTGCAGAAATAATTAGCAAATACTGACAACTCTGTGGATTTTTATTACATAGCAGATCAGGCATGTTCCTAGTACTTCCTAAAGTAATTTAACTTTGTTCTTTTCTACCTAAGTAATTAAAAAATGGACCCTTATCTCAGGAATTCAGTGCACTGGTTCCCAGCTGTGTTCCTCAGATTTCCAATTAACTCATCTTTCCTGAATTCTGTTCCTGCATGCTTTGATATACTTGCTTAACTTTCTGGAATTGTTCTGTTGATTGCAGTTGGAATTCTCTTGCTACATACAAGTAAAGGCTGGGCTAGATGCCTTTGCATCAAGACAGTTATCAAAGAGGGGATATTATTATTTTCTCTTTTCCCGATAAAATTAAGATGCTTTCTACTTTATGGCCACTTGGTCAACATCTTCAGATGCAGGAATCATACCTTATCTGTAGAGGTTAACCTCAGTAAGATTAGTCAACCTTGAGTCTTTATTTGTTGAAGGAATATTTCGCACTGAATGCCTTTAAGAATACAGATTTGCTTAATAATATGAGACATTTATCAGCTGCAAGACTGAAAAGACAGGTATGAAATCCACCTACAGATCTACTCTGCATTGCTAGAAATGTAAATCCTTCTAAAGAGGATTAGAAGACTTTTCTCTAGAAGGAAATTACTTTCAGTTTTATACAAATTCAAAAAATGGAAATCATTTTATGCTATTTCAGTGAAACTGCTAAGAGATGATTTTATAACGCAAACATAGGTCTCATATCTTTTCTAAACTTCCACTGTCCCTAATGGCAATGTGACTGAAATGGAAATGTAAAAAAGGCTACTACTATTTTACTACTAAATAGTGACTTTGTTCTAATGCATTCAGAAACTTCTGGATTTGAAAATTCTCTGACTGAATGAAAAGACTTAAATCATCAGTTCCTACAGACTTTTTGATTCAAGTAAAGAAAAATTAAATATATGTTGGTTGAAGGCAGCCTTCTGTATGTGATCTGGATAGATCAGACCAGCACCACTTTCCTGAGCCCACGGATAGCCCAGCTTAGGACCTCTGTAGCTAATCAAGAGTTTTCATGAGAAGCAATAGGGGGAAACTGATAAACAACTGACTAATGTCACTGACACCATTCAAAGCCATTTGGGCAACTGTAACACTTATAAGAATCATATCCACATTTTCCCTTTGGCTGCTTGAGAAAGCTCCTGGCAGGATTATTGTCTTTGCAATGACAACCCTGGGCTTCCTTCATTTCTTTTTCTCCTTTGATGACAAGATGAAGGAAATGCTGTGGGTGTTGTCTTCCTATACTTTACTAAAGCCTTTGACTCAGTTTCCCAAAGTAGCCTCCTGGAGAAACTGGCTGCTCCTGGCTTGCACTAGCATAATTTTCACTGAGTAAAAAACTGGTTGGATGGCCAGAACCAAAGACTGATGGTGAATGGATTTAGATTCAGGTAGTGGTGGGTCATAAGTAGGGTTTCCCGGGGCTGGTTCTATTTAGTATCATTATCTATGATATTGATAAAGATATGAACAGGATGAGGGGATTGAGGGTACCCTCAGTCAGTTTGTAGATGATGCCAAGTTAGTCAGGACTATGGCTCTGCTGGTGGGTAGGAAGGCTCTGCAGAGCGGTCTGGATAGGCTGGGTAGATGGACCAAGGCCAATTGTGTGAGGTTCAAAAAGGTGAAGTTCTGGGTCCAGCACTTACATCATGACAACTCTATGCACAGCTATAGGCTTGAGGGAAGAGTAGCTGAAAAGAGGCCAAATGACCTGGGGATGCTGGTCAACAGTGGCTGAACATGAGCCAGTCTGTGCCCAGATGGCCAAGAGGGCCAATGGCATTCTAGCTTGTACCAGCAACAGTGTGGGCAGCAGGACCAGGACAGTGATTGTTGCCCTGCACTCGCCACACTTCGAATCTTGTGTTCAGTTTTGGGCACCTCACTACCAGAAAGACATTGAGGTGCCAGAGTGTGTCCAGAGAAGGGCAACAAAGCTCGTGAGCAGTCTGGAACACAAGTCATATTAGGAGCAGCTGAGGGAGCTAAGGTTGTTCAGCCTGGAGAAAAGGAGGCTTAGGGGAGGCCTTACCATTCTCTACAAAAACCTGACAGAAGATTGTAGCCAGGTGGAGGGCAATGTCTTCTCTCAAGTAACAAGCAACAGAAGAGGAAAAGGCATCAATTTGCACCAGGGGAGGTTTAGGCTGGATATTAGGAAGAATTTCTTTATTAACAGGGATGTCAAGCATTGGAAGAGGCTGACCAGGGAGGTCACCACTCCTGAAGGTATTTAAAAAAGACGTGTACTTGTGGTGCTTAGAGGCACGGTTTAGTGGTGGACTTGGGTTAAAGCTTGGACTTGATGATTTAGAGGTCTTTTCCAACTTACATGATTCTATGATTCTTACAAGACATGGGGTAAGAATCATAGAAGAGATCTCGGAGATCATCTAGTTCCAATCTCTCTGTCATGGGCAGGGACATCTTTCACTGGACTAGATTGCTCAGAGCCCCATCTAATCTGGCCTTATACACTTCCAGGAATGTGTTATCCACAACTTCTCTGGGCAACCTGCTCCAGTGCCTCATCACCGTAATAGTTGCTTTCTCATGCATGTTGGAATCTCGTAAAGACTTTCAAGCTTTAAAAAAAATAATTAATAAAGGGTAGTTAAACTGCCTTATATATATTTGTTTGTCTTCTTAAAAAGTTTTTTCTCATGTGAACAGCTAACAGAAACTGTCACATGGGGTTTTTTTACGGTTCTGAGTGACAAGACAAATTATTCATACCAAGAGAGAGAATGCCGGATTTTTACCTCCTGGGATGAAAGGATGCAGATACAAAACTTTCAGAGATTGGAAACAGACACTGAATTGTTGCTGGCACTGACAGACTTGAGACTCGGACCAAGCTAACATTATCACAGCCCATGCTCTGTGCATGAGCTCAAATGGTAATTAGCAAACAAGTAGTTCATGATCCTATGGTTGTGCCAAATATGGTTAGATCAATATTATTATTTTCGTTGCATGAAATGAGGTTCTATTTATAAAAAGGCTGACTGTTATGCAGGAAACTACTGCTGAGAAATTCCTGCTGGCAAGACTCCTTTCTCATCCTCGTTCTTTTCCTGACAACATACACAGCTCGCTTGCATGTAGAGTATGATGATAGCAAGTTTCCCGATAAAAGAGTCAAAAAAATGGAACAGAAATAACACTGACCAGCTCTTTACTTTCCACACTCTCACTGCAAGAGCCTTTAAGCCTCTGTGGTTCCAAAACCTGAGAAGTGCTTTGTTCTCTTTTTTCCTCCCTGAATGTTATTTACAAAAACAGTGACCCATTGAACTCCAGTAAACTGAATACAGTTTTTGCCACTCATGTTGGTGATTAAGATGAGTCTTTCAGGAATTTTTATCTGGGAAAGAAAGAGAGGCTGAATGGAGGTGGCTGAAGACACAGGGTCAAATACAGTCCCTAGGGAACACAATGACTGCACATCCATGCAACTAAGATTGATCTGAGTGACATGTACTGCATTGATGAGTGGGATAATAATCTCCCGTGTTTACATTTATGGAATAGCTTGGAGCAATGTCTAGTTGTGCAATTTTGAAGCAAGTGCCATGATGCTCTCCGTTACTGATTCCATCCATAGAAACAGTTCTGATGCATGTAAACCAGATTACTTCTAGAGGAGAATAGAAGTTCATTTCTGAAAGCTCTTCAGTGCTGAATGGGGACCTTAAAATTCTAACTCAAAACGTGGGCTTCATCACCACAAACCTATGCCTAAGAGAAAGCTCTTGAACTATTCAGAGCATCCTTAATACCTGAAATAGTTCTTGTGCAATACAAAGAGCAAATGTCATATAAAACTTCTTATTTTCTGTTCTGTTTGAAGACTGCCAGATACAGTGTCCAACTTTGAAGAGGTTCTTCAGAGAGATGCCAACTGGCTCCCCAAGGAGATGACACAGCCTCTTAGTTTGTGCATAAGCAGACTGAAAAGTCCTGGTGGTACTCATAGAGGGTTGTTAACTACATGATGTTGGGTATGAGGCAATCTGAGAAAAGTGGAATGAAATTCAAGATTTAAGGGCAGCGTTCTTGGAATTCTGAAATGATAAAATCCTGTCTCGACTTCTGTGTCCTGGGCTCCCATGTGGGACAAGGGAGGTGCCTTGTGGAATTGCTTCAGGACACTGATGCCATGCTCCCAGCAACCTCCCCCCTTCAAGTGAAGGAGCAAATGTTTGTGGGTTAAACTTCCTTCAAACAACATATATAAGAAAGCTTCAAACAACATACATAATGGGGGCATATGGTCAAGGAGGCAGAACTAGATCTAATTTGAAGTAAAACCCTAGAGCCCTATGTGATCAGAATGGAAGAGGCTTCGGCAGTAACTACTTTAATCTACTTATTCATTTATTTCACATCATCTGACTTGGTAATGTAGACAAGCCTGAATCTCTCCATAGGATTAAGAACATTTATAGATGGTGCTAAGGAGGAGAAAAAGGAGGAAAATGTCCCACTGCATTCCTGTGATAATATAAAAGACCACTTGGCTTATTAGACCACTTGACTTAATAGGGCTTGGACTTCTTGATGCCAAATCTGATAAGAATATACGTATATGCATATATAAAGAGATATGTGTATTTCACATGCTGATTTTAAGAAAATAGGAAAAGACCAAATATGCAGTGACTGGACAGTAAAGAGAAATACAATAATATTGTGGAAAACGGTAGTGAGGTGTTACAGTCAGGGAGAGGAGACTCACCATAATGCAGCTGAGTTGACAGATAACAGACATTTTGATGCCTGCAAGTCATGCTTAGACAGCAAAACAGAGTAATTCAATCAGATGTTACAAGATGTTAAGCTGGATAACAGAAATATAGTTGACTGACGCCTATCCTCAAAGACAAGCACTATAGAGCATGAATTGTTCAGAAAGATGGAAACAATTTGGAAAGTGAAGTAACAAGTGAGGAATGTGTTAAACTGTAAATATGTAGAAAAGAATAGCAATGACAGTGCCATCTACTTCAGTTAAGATCACTCAGGGGAAGAACTGTAAGAGAAATTTTACTGCACTAAGGGGACCTGTTTTAGACTTGAAGTGTTGGATTCTTGTTTGGATGAAGAATTCTTTGATATGGTAGAGATAGAAATTCTGTGCGGGGCTGTATCACTGTGGGAGCATTTAACTTCCAAGTTTTGATTATCAGCCATGATAATTAAACTCCGAGATTAATGTAGTTCTATGAATAATTTAGTTAATAGAACAACTACTTTAGCTTAAGTATAAAGATAATGTAAGAGCACCACAGATTTTTATAAGTGTGTGGCAGGTAACTCACAAGGTGCTTCCCAATGAGGTCTTGTGAAAGAACACTTCTGGTGTCCGAACAATGGTTATATGCAATAGGTATTTATAGTACTTTGTCTGGAAAAAATATGGAAGCTGGGGACTATTAATGGATGCAGGCCTAATCACCATGTGGGCAAGAAATTCCTAGAAATGTAATGACAGCAAATTGCTAGCAGCTACAGAAGAGGTAGATGGCTGATGGACAAAAAATGAGTAAACTGAACTCATATATGACAAGAGATAAAAATACAATGAAGCAGGTATGGAAGGTGGTACAGCTAGAAACCCACAGGAAGGTATATATCAAAAGTTACATTTATGCTGTATCACCTCCTGTGGTGATGCCCTGTGGATCTAATGATTTTTTTATTCTCATTTTTCTGTTTAAAGCGTCTAAAATAACACAGGAACTGTGTCACAGCCTACTGGAGTTTTTATAAAGTGTCTTTGTATCAGAAAATGTGTATTATGAGCTCTGTATGTCAGCTGGGGTCCATGCCAGAGATCACAGGAATGGGAAAGGTGCTTGCAAGTGCATGTGCTGAGGGCTATGACCTGGATGTTAGTCATCGAGCAGACAGGTGGTTTGATGCTGTGGGGATATCCAAAAGGCACTTTCCTCACATGCCAGACTTACCATTGAAAGTGTTTATTTTAAATGCTGTCACAGAGGAGTGTTACAGCTTTCTAATGTAAGGCTAACTTCTCTCTTTAGAACCTGTCCTTTAGCCAAAACATATCAAACTATAGCATACTGAAATGAATAAATTCAATACGAATTCTGTGTAGGCTACAGCAGAAAGACTGGAAAATAGGGGCTAATATGAATGGCATAGTTTAGTTGTTGCTCAAGATATATACAGCTGACATTTCACCACAAGTTACTGATCCAAATAGTGAAGGTATTTTAAACATGGTTTTGGTAAAGAGAAGGAAAAGCTGAAAATAATCCTACTTTCAATGACCATGAGTCAATTCCATTTAAATAAAAATTAGAATATGAATAAAAATATTTCTGAAACTGGATTCTAATGCATATTTCAGGGAGATAAAGTTTTTGATAAGCTAAAGAAACTAGCTAACAAGTTAACTAGACCAAAGAGGTTCATACTTACTTGTGGGGTATGCCTTAAATTCCTTTTGGACAGACATAAATTTTCTGAAGAATCTTGACAAGATGAATGAAATTCCAGGGATAATTTCAGCTCTGTATGAATGGCTAGCAAACTTGATTTCATTCTACTCTCATTACCTATCTCCCCAAAAAGCCTTTGTAAAAGCCGGGAACATGTGAGAAGAGACCTTAGAAATTACAGGAAAAGAGACAAAACAGCAAAGAAAGGCACATTTTGAAGGTTAGATAATGCAGGTCTAAAAGACAGCTTGCCAGAAGTCAAGCTATGCTCTTTCAAGAAAGATTGAAACAAATAGCAAATAATCTTCAATTAGGTTAACAAATAAAGAAGAAAAGCAAATATGGAGTTGGGCAGGGGCTAGGACCTAATTCTTTGCCTCATTTTTCAATGATGAGGATGATAGAGAACACGAGGACAATGCCATGACAGCTGGGCATGAGTATTCAGAAATGGGAACTCCTACCTCCAAGGCCGTGACATAGGAAATGAACATAATGCACTCAGGAGGAATGGCCCTTCCAAGTTCAAACACTGAAATAACCAACATATTGAAATGCAAAGATGGTAGGAAATTTTTAAAGTCAAACTTCCAACTTGTTTCTGAAGCTACTGCAATTGCAAGCAAATCTGGTGAAATCTGGTGAAATCTGGGAGTGTAGCAGCCACTGTTTTCATGATAAGCATGGCAAAATTATGCAGGCTTCTAAGGTGGAAACAAGACACAGAAGAAAGAGATATTAAGAAAAAAAGAAATTTTCTACATCTAAGCCTATAACAGAGACCATAATATCCAGGTCCAGGTTAGTTTTTTGTTCCAGAAAACTAAAAATTGCACAGTCAGTAAGTACTTGTTTGCAAAAAAAGGAGGTGAAAACCTTTAAAAAAATACAGTGTTGCCTAGAAAACAGATCTGTATGCCTTATGGTGCTGGTGCACTGAAGAATTTTATAATTACTCTGTATAAACATAAGAGAATGGATCCCAGAGAGGGGGAAGATCTATTTAACTGGAAGGGCAGCCTTGGCACTTGAACAAGTGGGTATAAACCATCCAGGAATATATTTAGGCTGTAAAGACGAAGGCAGTTTTGAATTGTCAGGGGAGAGGTTCTGGCACAAACTCAGCAGCTGTAGCCATGCCAAAAAAGTTTTAAGTTGTCCAACTTCATGCTGTTAAATAGGTACTAAAGATGGAGTTTTATTAGTGTATTAAAAAATTATTAGGATGTGTTTCTCTGTGAGGCTAAATTCAACTACTTTGGGTATTTAACATAACTGTAAGAACTCAGAGCTCTTACATCAAGTATCTTCAGACAACAGAAACCCAGGATCATCTCTTTTCTCAGCGCAGGATCTTAGCAATGGCTGCAGAGCTAGACACACAGACAATGCAAACAGTACCCAATTGGGCCTTCGGGCAGGAGCATCCCTGAAGTCAAACTCCAGGCTTGAGCACTAATGCCATTTTGCTGAAAAGCTTCATATTTATTTTCCTTTGACCATAAATTCAGCAAATTTCTCTACATGGATAAACCCTGCCCTTTACTGTAGCCAGAAAGCCCCTTGATGACTTTTTCCCTCCTATGGGTACACTCTGCTTCAGAGAAACATATGCTATGAAGTCCTTGCTGTGTTCACAGTTTCATTTTCATGACTCCTTAAGGGTATCTGACAGTCATAAAACAGAAATTATTGTAATGGGGTGACTCACCCATCCAGTACATGAAATAGCCGAGGTCAGTGCTCAACTGAGACAGTGAATTCAAAGAATTCAGCTAATTGTTATCTGAACTCTGCTTTTGCTGTCACACCATGAAAGGAACATGAACAATAAAAACACTTGCAAGAGCAAATGAAATAAAAGGACATGGGGTGTGGGCATAGTTTTCCTAAATGTGCTGAGCTCTCCTCCATTTGTAGAGTTGCCCTCAGCACATTGGGTGGCAGATGGGGAGCAGTGAAACACCTGCAGTACAAACAGCTGCTGGGCAGATGCCGACGCCTGCTCTTGATCACTTTCCAGCAGGAGAAATCTCTCCTACAGAAGCTGATTGAAAGATTCAAGAAATTGCCTGGCAATGCAATTAGCCACTGGTAAGATTCGTCTTCTGTAATCTCTCCACTGAGACGCAGGTTCACGGTCTTTTGACATTCTCTGCCAAAGTATGGCTATGATTCCCAGAATATAATGCATCATGACAAGGAAATGTGATTTAATATTGAAATGAGAAGTGTTTTAAGATTGACAATTTATAGGCGTTCAATCCCCTGTTTGTGAGCATGACAGTCACATACCCTTTGCCTTCACTCAGATCTTTGTGTTCCCCATTAACTGCAGTGGAGAAAGTGAAGTTTCAGAAGGAGTGACTGAAGTCAAGTAGAAAGATCATGAGATGGACAAGGAAACATTCCGTCCTGAGAAAGCCAAAAGTAATTGAGTGCCTTGGGGGAGAAAGAGGAAGGCTCTTACCTCTCTTGTCTTTTGTTAAAAGTGTTAATGTTCTGCTAAAAATTACCTGCCATTTACTCAATGCCATGCTTTCCTTGACATGCAGAAATTACCCTCTCTGAGACAGTGGTTTATCCTCCAGGTATTAAAGTCTGTTCAGGATTCACCAGTTTCTGTCAGGGCTAGGGATTCTTCCATTTACTCTGCCAGAGGACTCCAGCTAGTTCTGTGTATGAACATCTGCCTGCAGACTCGTTTCATTTCCCTTTTTAAAATCTGCAGCCTTCCCAAAGCCAGCCTCTACCCAGCTCCCCCTCTCCTCTGAACAAGGGAATCCATGCTTGGACCTCAGAGTGATTCGTGGGAGAGGAAAAAAGTGGGATATGATTTGAAGCACCTCTATACTGCAGGCAAGGGGGAGTGGATAATGCAAAGCTAAAGGCCTGCAGAGTGAAGGATCAGAATGCACAGAGGAAACAGGCAGCTGGAAAGCGGCAACCTGGGACAGTTTCCCCTGAAATAAAGAGAGGTGGAAGCAGAAGGAGGCAGCCTTGTTATTGAGCTGGAATGCTAAGATTTAACTAAAGTCATTACAATCATTTAAATCTGATTTCCTAAGCAGTGCTAGCCGATATTGCAAATGGGCTGGCACAGAAGCAAGACAAGTTCTGAACAGATGATAAAGGCATTGACTTTTGTATAGTTCCTCTCAATGCCCCTGAGGTGCACACATACATCTTTCTGCCTGCACAGCTTGTCATGTGCTATTCTTCAGTTATCTCTGCTATAGCTCTTCCTGATCCCCTAACAGCTTTGCTCAGAAGAGAAGAGAAATGGACAATGGGCCTCGAGATTGCTCGGCTGCATTGCTTCTTCATTAAAGTTGACATTTGGCAGCAAGACTTTGCTGCCTTTCAGAAGCTGATGTCTCATTGAAGTGAACAGCAGCAGAGGTATCAGGGACGGCTGTGCCTCCCTCACTGAGCATCTGAGCTTGGGATGCTGAGAGAGAGCCCTGGGGACTGAGACCGGTAACACTGGAAATGTTTCTCTCTTTTGGCTTCTTCCTGTTAGAGGGAAGTCTAGTCTTTTACCTAGGGCCAAACCTATGAGATTCCTGAGCTTTCTAAACTCATTGCTTTTGACAGTGCAGACTCAATAAAATTTGAAATATTTTAAAAAATATAGAAGAACTCTGTGTTAATTTTGTGAATATCTTATTATAATATCTCTATATTGGCAAGAACATCTCGTCTTCCATTTTCTATCAAGTCTGTCTGATTAATAATGTGTCCTATTTTGTTCAATATCCTTGCCTCCATGCTTTGGTGATCCTGATACTCCTCCCAGTTTCTAACTGGAAGGGTTAATTTTGGAATTTCACTTCTACAGAAGTATATTTCTGTGCCTTTTTTGTTGTTGTTGGGTTTTTTTGTTTGGTTTTTTATTTTTTGACTCTGACTGATTAACACCAAGATTTGCACTATACAGCAGAGTTTACCAGGATAGTTGTCAGCAAATCCTTGTGTGCTTGCACATGAAATTTCAAGTCCTGGCTATGTTTAGAATATCAAGGTGTAATACCTTTCTGAACATATTGGAAGTCCAGCATGTTTACTGTTCTAGTGCTGCCAATGCCTCTGATGTAAAGTAATTCTTAATACTTCCAACACAGCAGACAACCACAGCAAACAACAATGCTGATTTTCAGCACTGATGCCCAGAAGTCACAGGTCTCCCTTCCTTTAACGCTTCTAGTATATTCTTATTAATATACCACTGCTGGTGATTCCTCCTCAGAAATTAAAATGCATGTTCAGACGTAGAAACTACTGGAATAATATAAGGCAAAGCAGAAATGTAAGGCAAAGGGAAAAATCTGACAAGGCCACAAAACCCAATGAGATTGACATGGGCTGCCAGGAAAGCTGGGTAAGTACTCAAAAAAGTATGAAGCTTGAGGGCTTGCTAGGTGACTTCTGAAACCCAGCAGGTGCATGCTGCTCAGTAGCTCATTAAGAAGAATAAACTAGGAAAAGTGTTGTTTCCAAAGAGAGTAACCCAACTGGATCCAGAGAAGGAGGTAGAGAAAAGAGGAGTTTAACTGGGCTTGCAATAACTGTGTCTTCTTTCAAAATGTTATACATCCTGGAACCCCATGTCCCTTTTTGAATACTCTATAAATAAATAATGGCTGAAAACACATGTAATAGAATTGTTTTCTGAAGCAATTGGTTTAGTTTAACTCTGCAGGTGGGCATCAGCAAACAACAAAAAAAAAATTCCACTAGCGACATGAAACGTTCCTGAATGCAACAGGCACCAAATACTTCTATTACTACACTGCAAGCAGTTGAAATGCAGCAAAAAAGATATTTGAGCATTTGAATAAATGTACAGAAAATATAACATCTGCATTGTGAACAATTCCATATCTTGTCATTCTGATTGCTTGATTTTTATAAACAAATGTTTAAATGAGACATAAATTTCAAGACCTCATCTCATTGAATTCACCACTGGCTACAGTAAATTAGGAATCTTAATGCATCATCCCTACCTCTACTGCCAGTGACACCTGTGGATTAATTTCTCAGTCTCACAGGACTATTTGCATTGGAAAGTAGTACTTCAAAGTGACAGAATTGGAAGCCTCTGACCTATTTCAAACAAATGTATAGTTAGTATAGCTGATTTACTTGAGATTTCATGAAAATGTCCTTGGAAAACTTTAGTTTGGAGAGGCATGTTCGTAAATCTGCTGACAAACACCCTAACCATAATGATGAAGACACGGGCATATGGAAAACAGGATCTATAATTTTCTCCAAAGGTCCAAGTTCAAACTGAAGGAAAGGAGAGGTTGGAGTGCTTAGTCCAGGGGAAACACGGAACTCTAGAAATGCACAGGGAAGTGCACAAGATACTATGCAATTTCTGAGACATCAAATAGAGAATGTAAAATAAAAAATCAAGTTTCCTTAAAACTTTTACAGCAGCAGTCGTTCTGTATGGAGTCTGTGTATTTGGTATAGAAAACTAAATACTATGTAGAATTTGCCTCTCACTAAGCCCAAGAGAAACACAAAAATTGTGGAGACAACCTGTAATTTGCGGAGGACCATGTGCAGTTGACTCTCTGAAGCTTTGCAGCAACCTGAGATCAGAAAAGTAGACAACTAACAGTCTGTTGAAAGTAACGTCAGCTGTTGGTATACTAATGAGACATACAGGAGGTACTTCAACCCAAGAGTAACAACAAAGTACTTTTATTTGGATTCATTCCTAGTATTATTTTTGGCTAGCAAGAAAGTGCTATGTTGAATTTTACTAGAAGTTTAATGATGGGAACTAGATAATAAGGTGCTGATATAAATTTGTTGGAAGCAATTTGTGTATCAAAGAATTATGTTTTCATGTGTTAACTTATGTACTCATGAAAACAAATGCATGAATTACTTAAAAGGCACAGTTAAGGACTGGTTCTTTGGAGCGTTGTCTTGTGTGCCCTTGGGATGATGTCCCTGTACCAGCTTGGGGGTACCTTGTTTCTGCCTAGCAGGGCTATGATAAGCAGGGCAAATAACTACCCTTATTTTACCAGTTTAAAAAAAATGTAGTCTTTCTGCTTAAACAAACCACTATTTTCTGTACTAAAATCCTTATGGCTAGTCAGAAAAAAAACTCAGAAATGTAATCATTCTGATTGAATATAACCAACCTGATCTGACAGTGAGAAAACTTTCTGGCAGATCCTATGCAAAGCCATATTCAGAAACTTGTGCAGAAAGACCCATTGATGGCCTCACTTACTTGGATTTCGTCTTCTCTGAATACATATTTGTTGCCCTGACATTCTTTGCCAGCTAGGGCTGTCAGCAAATGCCTTCCCTCTTATCTGTGTCAAAATACCTCTCATTTCTTGCAGTACTGAGTGAAACATTTTGTCTGAAACTTTTTTTTGCCAATAAAGTGCAGCAGGTCAGTGGGAACACTTCAAACATTCAGGTTGATCATTGTGAACTCTACCAACAGAATACAACCCAAGAGCATTTCTGAGAAAAACTGGAAGTGCTCTGGTTTTATTGAGAAGTAAACTGCATTTTCATCAGAGATAGAAAATATGTAGCTTGAGATTTATCAGCAATTGATAAAAACTTTACAAGTTTTCCACCATTCTTTCTTACCAAATTCCTATATGCTATTACAATTATTCTTTTATATTCTATTATACTTTATATTTCATATTATATTTTTATTTATGTTCTTCTGTACTTTTGCTTAACTAGCCGACCTTCCTGGTCACTCAGTCATCCATATAATTCTTTGTATTTCTGTCATATAACCCACTTTTTCTTGTTCTATGCATGTTGACTGAAGCAAGGTCTGATTACTTTGTTTTCATATTGACAAGATGTGCAGCAATTTTTCTTGTGATTTCCCTCTACTCCTGTGTCTTATCCATCAGCATGTCTTTCATCCCCCTATATTTGTTTTATTGACTACAGGTTTCCTCCTCACCTTCTCTCATGCCTTTGGTGCCTTAATCTTGATTAGGAAACCAATGAGATTAAGGTTACCACTGCTCAGACAGTTATCACATCACCTACCATCTGTTGCTCAGGATATTTTTTCTCTTTGCCATACCTTTTTCCACACAGCACACAACAAATGGGGTTTATACATTGTCTGCAACACAAAAGATCATATTCAAGATTCAACATTTACCTACGTATTTGTCTGAATTGGGGAGGTGAAGAAAACCTCTCTCTCAGAGATGTATGCCACCATCAAATATTTCTGGGTACCTGCATCTCATCCACAAAGGTGAAGACACCCTGGCAGCCTCCAGTGTGAATGACTGCTTCCTGAAGACTCAATTAATTTGTGTCTCATGGATGAAATCCAGCTAAAACACTGGGATTCAAACTCAACCAGTCAGGATCCATGTCTTCTCCCTGTTCAGGCACATTAGTTACCAAAACAGCCCAGTCAGAGAATAACTGTTCATTTAATCACAAGATTCGTAAATGAGATTTCACCTGACTACTTTCCAGACGGCTGAAAACGACTGTTCCTGTCTCTACAGTGGTAATTTTCCCAGAGATTTCCCAGGAGAAATGCCAGTATCCCATAGAACATTGCAAAAGTACCTTGATTGTAATCCAAAACTGCACTAGAGGATAATGAATGCTGTAATGTGCCTTTATATTAAATTAGGCAGGTAAGAGAGTTGGCTGGCTGCATCTGCCAGGGTTTCCACAGTTATTGAAGAGAGATCTCCAACCCCCCAGCAGCTGAATGGGTACATAAAAATGAACAGTGTGCCATGGTTTTGGTGTGAACAGCTATTCACTGATGAGGGCCCAAGATCCAAGAGACTTAAAAGGGACTACAGTGAACAAATCAAGAGTAAAGGAGGGTGGGATAAGAGGTGGCATCTGATGGTCTTCCCAACTTTGGGAAGTGCTCCTGAGCTTTCAAATCTTTCTTCTCAATCTTCCAGTTTGTTCTTTCATTTTTCTGTTGCCTCTAACTTCTCTGCAAGGATTTGCCCCATTTCTCAGTCAATCATTTCCACATGCTTCCTGCAGTTATTTCTCTGTCTTCTCCAGCCTGTTATCTTCCTTCTTGAACATGTCAGCAAGATTTGCAGGCTGATTGTTCCCTTGGTGCTGTCAGTTACTCGGACATATTCCTGCTTTCCCTTTCTAATGAGCTACAGATGCATGTTTTTTCAAACACTCAAATTTTCCTGTTGGCACCTGGCTTTAGTTGGCTTTATTTGGGGTTTGCAGGGCTTTAACTGTATCTGAATGCTTTACAAGCCTACACTTAGGGGCCCAGGCCCCTCTAACTATCCTTAGTCCATGTTATTCATTCATCAAAATCCTCACAAACCAGTAACAAATATAAGTGCTAAAGGCTTCTTTAACAGTTTCTCTTAAGATGGCTTTTTTGTCGCTCTTTCAAAATACAGGTGCGCAAGAGGCACCTCACTGCTCTGCTCACCTCGATGGCAAGAAGGGGTCCCACAGGGACATCACTCTTCTAGTGCCACCAGGCAGGAGTGCTGTGTTGTCACAGCCCTGTCACTTCCAATAATCCATCTAACCTCTACAGAGCAACAGTCCTTTGCTGTTGCAAACTTATTCGTAATAGACTCCATAACACTTGGACATAAGGTCTGTAAGCTTCCATTTGAATAAATGCCACTGCTGATGCTATGTTTTAAAAGAGAAGAATTCCTTTTGACAGCAAATGAGAATATATTATTTAGGTGCCTACCACTATTTGACTGTTTTGGCTCCTTTGAAAATCAGTTGCAATGGGTAATTCAAACGTCTTCACTGATCCAATGCCCTGAGATTTCAACAGCTTAGTCATCCATTAGATTACAGAAAAAAAACATTTCACCTGTTAGCTTCTTCTAATTGTTTCTAATTCCTGCACTGGAAATTACAGTGGATAACATTTTTATACCAGATTTACCCAAGTACCTCCCGCTTGTAAGGATGAAGAGCGCCGGCTTCTTCCATCTGTCCTATTAGGGCAGACATTTGCTTCCTTTGCTCACCTCTGCTGCCCCTGTCTGAGCATTTTTGCAGATCTACTCTCCTGAAACATAATTTCTGCCTCCAAAATTCCATGCTGACTATTTTCAATATTTATGTAATGTTTTCCAGTGAGGCCACTAATTCAGCATTTCTATCACTTTGCCAGTACAGCCATCAACCTACTCCTTTCTCCTTTAAACTCTCCGAAAACTGGTATGAAATTAACTATCTCCCAGCCTCCAGTACCAAGGAATTTCAAACAAGCAATTAGACAGTGCTGTTGAAATGTTCAATACTTCATCTTTACATTCCTTTAAAACTCTGTCTGTTTGTGTTGATCCTTCTGATACGGTACAATTCATTTTGTCCATTTATTCCATGGACTTTTCTATCTCCATTTCTGTTTGAAAAAGAGCATCCAGTAAGTCTTCTGGAAGAAAGATTTCCAGCATGAGAATCTCCCCAAACTCCTCCAAAGTAACTATGTGTACAGAAGATTTATTATAGGTTCTTTTCCTAGAATATCCCTGACTTTTCTGAGACTTTTATCAGACATTTCTCAGAGACTTTATACTTTGATCATCTTCCTGGACTTCTGGCAGAATTTTTCCTTCTGATGTTTTTTTTTTTTCTAGAAGGATTAGTAGTTTTTATGCCTTTTACTGGATGTTCCTCAAATCTGTGGGTGTGTTTTTTTGGTATTTGTTTCTTTGTTCTGCCTCATTATGCATAAATTAAAAGTTAGGTTGCCAGAGTTCAAAGCTGTCTTTTTTTTCCAAGCTCCAGTGTTCACAGATTACAGCTGTAGGGCTAATTCTGAGGGAAATATTTGAGCTTGGTAAGGACCCAGTGCTCCATTTGCTTTTATGAACAGTCATAGTGAAGGTTTGCAAACTCAGATGCTGTTGAGGATTTGCATCTCCCAAGACACATAGAAAAGAAAAATTAGTAAATTTGCTCTTCCAAGCCCTGTATGGTAGATGCAGTATATTACTCCATGATTGCTGCATTTTATCTCTGCTGATGCAGCAGTCGTAAATTCTATGAGCCACATTAATAAGTGAAATGTTTATCTTAAGGCATGAAAGAAACTGTATATTTCCTCCTGCTGGAGAAGAATCACGGTGCCTTCAAAGATTGCCTCTGGCTGACTGCCCCTACCACATGGGAATGCTGTGCAACAGCACTTCAGGGTCCAACAGCACTTCAGGGTCCAACAGCACCCTTCATTACACACACTACATGTCTGTGCTGTCAGCGTGCATGACTTAACTGTGAATCGCACAGTGTATTTAAATAGTTACCTCAGTGTGAAAGATTTTGACATTTTCTTAAAAAGAAATATTGAAAGTACACCTGAATTGTCATATGAAGAGAAAATAATTAAAAATCATTTAAAATAAATCCACCACTTCAAGCTTTTTGCTGAGTCACACATCAAGTCCAACGCACGCAGGAGCTTCTGCCTAGCGTCGTCTCCAAAATCCAGAGAGACCTATGTATTAGATATTCAACCCAGATTCTCATCACCAGCAGGACAGCGTATCTGACACTGTTAGCACCATTCTTTTTCTGGGCAGTAGGACCTGACGGTCACTTAGTAGGTCCTGGTCTACATACTACGTTTTGTTCCTAAATCCCACCCTTGTTTCGAAAGAGAAGTCTTCAGAGCAGCATTCTTTTGCACCTCCAACTGTTGACATTCATGATAGGAAACTTTCTGGATCCAGCACAGACACACCATCTAAAGACTGTATTTCAACCCTGACCTGGAAAAGCCATTCCTGGAGGCATAGGCTTTTCTTGGAGTAGGCAGTCTCTCCCTCCACTGCCATGGGGACCTGCTGGTGCAACTGTGCTGGTGCTAGCACACATAGGGCTGGTCTGAAGCAGAGGAATCAAGAAGAGCATTATCACAACTTCACTTTCAAACACATGAAATTCGCCCATTGTTCTTTTAAAGCACACCAGACCTGAGTTGACTGATTTCAGACCCTCACACATAACACTGTTTCTAAAGCTTTTATGTAAGAAGAAGTGTTTGAACACACACTTTTTTCCTTCTGCAATGTCAAATAGTCTTTTTCTGTCAGATTTCTAATTTGACATATTTAAACACCCTGATAGGTTAATAATAGTGTCTAGGATCATAATGGTTGTAACAGCTTCAAACGCCAGGCAACACTTCCAGATGTATCAGTATATTTTTCTTACTATTATATTATCTATATTATCTCTGTGCATAATTTGCTCAGGGAAGATTTATGTTATGGCTGACACTGATGCAATACGTGCAAGATATCTAAGATTTGTAAATATATATGCACAAGACCTGAAAAGCTGTAAGGATGAATATCCTCAAAACATTATTTCCCTTGTACACTCCAGGTAATATTAACTGTGCTTCACAGTGTAACACTGCACTACTTTAGCACATTTGGCTGGGAAGGAAATTACTAAGTAAAGATGCATATAAACACTCCCTGCAACATCAAAGGCTGCACTTGAGCTTAGATTATAAGTAAATACATTGTAGAGAAAGACAATATGTATAAGCCTACCTGAAGTAACAATAAGAAATAAGAATATTTTTAAAAAATTGGATAAACATTTAACTGAAAAGCACTTGAGTGTAAGTTCCTTTGGATGTGTATTCACCATGGGCCCATCTTCTGCTGAAGTCAAGTGCAAAATTGATTGAATGGCACCAGGGTCAGTCCCTCTACACATATTATGAAGAAATAGGGAGTTTGATTAACTTCATATAAAAAATTTTACCAGATACAATTTTCTTCACTGAAAAATATTCAAGGAGAACATGAGGGCATGAAGGATATTTTTGGTATAAAAACATCAGCATCCACGTTCAAGCTGCAGAACTGTGATCCTTGTCTCAGACACCAGAGCTTCAAAGGCTCTAATGTGAGCATATCCATTCTGATCTTCATGTCCTCCCCAAAACATTGCAGGGAGACTAAAAACTTTTGAGATGCGTTTATTCCAGAAGTGAAAGGTTTGGCCGTAGCCTGTGGCTGTAACCTCTGCTGGTGGTATATGGCTTGGCAGCTACATTAGCCCTCCTTAGTACAAGACCTGGAGTGGATCTATGTGTAGTAGCATTAAGGGGAATCGCTAGGGGGAACGATGCTTTCAGAATATTTACTCTTATCTATTGATGCAGTAGTTATCTGTATTCATTAGAGACTCAATGTAGATGATCGCTATGGTCCTTCCGTTCTTTAAAAACTTGCGGAAAATAAGGTATGGAAATACAAAAATTGCAATTGGTTTTGGGTGCTTCAAACACTCAGGCAGGTGTGATTAAGCAGCCAAACTCTCCAGTTATGTAAAAGCTTCTTGCTCATAATACTTCCAAATAACATTGATTTCAGGATTTTTTAGCTCCATTCAGTAATTCAATCTGACACGAGGAAGAACAACCAGCAGTCATATCAGAAATGTACACACGAGACTAAGACAGATAAATTGAATTGTTTACACTTCACCTGTAGTCCATGGAGATGTGGTCAATACAGTCAGTGGTGTCAGTCATCAGTTGTACGTGCCTACTTCCAGATGAGCTGAATAGCTCTTCAGGTTCCACTGACTGTATTGACTACATCTCCAGTTACCATACTGGGACTTACTGGACACAGAGTGCACACATATAGACAACTAAATTGAAGTATTAATTTTCAAGCTGAGTCCTGCCCTGTGCATCTCCCCTGGTTTTATTAACACTGGCATTTGAGCAAATGAGGATCAGCTCTGACTCTCTTTGGATCAGAATCATATTTTTGTCAAGAAAAAGATTATAAACTGGAATACACTCCTGTAAATTATCTCATGGGAGTGCCAGGAGAGAAGCTTTTTGTAAGTACTATATGCATGCCAATGAACTAGAAGGTACTTTATTTTCTTCCAGGGTGTATTGCAATTTCTTTTTGTCTAAAAAATATTTTCCCGGTGAAAATCCAAACTGCATGAAGTGCCATGAAGGAAGTCATAAGTGCTGAGTATAGGTGTGGAAGGCCAGAGTACATATGCACTACCAACAGCTCTGTATTTAACTAGAAATTTAGTCATCACTCCAAGAAGTTTTGTCATGCCTCTTTCGTGTCTCCCACTCCACAATCCAGGGATTTATTTTCCTTTGCTGTAGAAATAATAAGCCAGGCAGCAATGGTAGACATTTGCTCTTGTAAACGAAAATACATACTTTGTTTCTAGCTGTGTTAAATCTTTTATCTCTGCTCTGTTAAGCTATGTATACATGAGCCAAGGTTTGGATGTTCTTATGGTCTGGATAGAATATGAATACCCTAATGTGTAGCTGTAATCACATTGGAAGCAATTTGTACCAAAAGTATTGTGGCCAGCAGGACCAAGGCAGAGATCCCCAACCCGTATTCGGCATTGCTGAAACCACACCTTGAATTCTGCACTCACTTTTGGGCCCCTCAGATCAAGAGAGACATTGAGGTGCTGGAGCATGTCCAGAGAAGGGCAACATAGCTGGTGAAGGGTCTGGAACAGAAGTCTTACAAGGAGCAGCTGAGGCTGCTAAGGTTGTTCAACCTGGAGAAAAAGGGTCTCAGGTGTGACTTTATGTCTCTCTCCAGCTACCTGACAGGAGGTTGTAGCCAAGTGTGGGACAGTTTCTTCTCCCAGGTAACAAGCAATAGGATGAGAAGAAATGGCCTTAAGTCTTGCCAGGGGAGGTTTAGCTTGGATATTATGAAAAATTTCTTCACTGACAGGGTTGTTAAGCATTGGAAGAGCCTGCCCAGGGAAGTTGTGCAGTCACCATCCCTGGAGGTATTTAAAAGACATGTAGATGTGGAACTTAGGGACATGGTTTAGTGGTGGACTTGGCAGTGTTGGGTTAATGGTTAGATCCGAACTTAGAGGTCTTTTTCAACCAAAAAGCTTCTATGAATCTTTGATTTTAGTGTTCTTTCATTTGTAGTTCTTACCATATAGTCCTTTTTTTACAGCTTGTCATTTCTGCATAAATGATTGTTCAGCATGCCTAAATTTTTTAAAAAAGGTTTATAAGTGAAGTCTACTTAAGCCTTCTGAAACCCAACTCTATGTCTTCAGAGGTTATAGTTGTCTCAGCATATCTATTTCCAAATTACTTGAGTTTCCATTTATACAGCAATCACAGAAAAATTCTGATCTCACACAGTGCTTTCACACTGGAGTTAGTCTCACATTTCAAATAAAACAATGAATGTGCAATAAATTTAATATATTGTTAACAGAATAGGGACAACAGAAAAATGATGCAATTGGAAGATGATGGATAGCTTTAGAGATAGAAGATGGCAGTTCAGCCTCTTCAGCCAAGGGATATTTCAGATACTTTTGCTCAAAAATTGTTTTTCAGGTCAAAGTCCTCTTCACTTACAAGTAGACACCTCAGAGGTATTCAGGCAAAATACAAATTTCCAGCACAAAATGCGTGATCATCTGCCATGTAATAAACTGCATGCTTATACTCATGCATTAGTTAGGTTTATATGTTGTTCCCATGTAAAGCACTATCAATTAAACCAGATTTCAGTATTTGTTTTGCTTAAGCCAATATTTCTATTCTAGAAACACCATTTTAGTACAACATGTCTGAAAAGAAAAATATTACTGCAGACATTAGCTCCATGTTTCTGCAATTTTTTTGTCCCTGATGGAGTTAAGCAGGATATATACTAGTGCAAGATTTATTCTATTATCCTCCAGCCTTGTTAAAATGCTCAATATGGCCCCCAAAAGACTATTTACTTCTGGATAAGTTGTATCCAAACATTTAAAACGCAAATGCACTCTGTCTGATAATTCTGAATTCAGAAATATCAAAATTGGAGCAGAAAAATTTTGTGAACTCTGGATTTTCCTTCTTTTGATCTGCCTCCACTGCCCTGGAGCCACTCATATAATTGTGTTTTCTCTTTAATTAGTACCAAACCATTTATGATATCTTAGACACATGAAATCACAAATGCTAAAGCAAATTTAAACAATAAAGCACAAGGCACTGAAACTGCAAAGGAGGTAAGACATTACAGATGGGGAGATCATAAATAAATTTCTTAACATATTTCTAGTTTAAATTCTCAAAAAGTGTAATTTTCTTCTGATTAATATCTGTTTTCTTTGAATGGAAAATTATGAATAGAAAGTGGCATTATCTGTGAGCAATGCAAAGGTAAGTCCCAGGAGTGGGACCTAAGCAATAAAAATCATACAGATGCCAAGCCAAACAGATGTCTCCTTGCTGACATTAGTTTGGGAAATAATTTTTTTTAAAAAAAGTAATTATACACTCATTACACCAGTGCTTCTTTCCCATTAAAAGATACATTTTCTGTACACAATTCTTTCAGATTATGAGTGACATTCTGTTTTCCAGTTGGAAGAAATTATTTATCTTGGCAACAAATTCTGTCATCCAATTTGTCAAATGCTAGTTTGATGCTAGCTATTAACCATAACATTATGATTTTGTCTGTAATTCAAAACCAGGAAATTAAAGATGGAATTCAAGCAACATCTCTAAATCACCAACCATAATACATACAGATTCTGAGCTACTACATACAGGGTTCTGCAGGCAGTGTTTTGCCTGTAGCACCTGCATAGCTGCACACACAGAGGTGTATGTATGATGTTATGCTTACTGAATGGTAAATTTAATCTGTAGTTTCGTGGATTTAGTGTTCCTTGACTAAAAATATTCTTCAGCAGGATATTACTGGCACTGATGTCATTACTGCATAATAATGCCTTACAGCTTTACACAGAACATCGCAGTGTCATCAATATATCACCTGGTAAATTTATTAGTCAGGATATCTAGTTTTAAAATGTGAGATTATGAGAAGTCTGAACAAATTCAAGAGTTGTATATTCCCTACAAATAATCTAAAATATTGTCATACAGATGTTTCAGTTAATGCTGTAATGGAAAGGAACAGCTACATAAAGTGTTTTCAGGGGGATGGTATATATTTCCAATTTGCCACCTTTAATTGGAATAACAGATGAACTCAGCTCTAGAAACCACTCTTAAATTTATTTGCATTAGTACTTTCTAAGAAGACTTTTCCTCAAATGTTCTACAGTTTATAAGGCCTCCTGAGCTATAGTTGCTTTCTCTGGCATTCATTTAACTACCTCCAGGTACTAGGGGGTTTTTTGTACAGAAAATAAAAACCTGTGCCAGATTTTCTCTTTGACTAAAAAAATCCCAAACCCAACCTGGAGTTTACACATCTACTATACCACATGGCTAGTTTTCCTCCTGGTTCCTCCCCTGGCCCAGCAAGGGTGGTTCCAGAAGGAGCTTTGTCCTTGAATTCAAGATCGCTGCCTCAACGTGCAGCGTGTTGCTTGGATCAAGTGTGATGACTGTTTACTCTGTGCTATTAAGCTTTTGATTAGGCTGTGGGAATTGACAATTGAGAATTGTACATCAGTCATTTCAAATGAACTAAGTGTCACTTGATTAAACAGTAAAGTCTAAACAACGCTGTGTGGGGAATAAAATAAAAGTGGGTTTCCCTGGTGTTGATTCATCCAATTCAGAGCTTGTGAAATATGTAGTAGTTAGCAGTATGGAACAGACTCTTATGTTACTCATCATGGAGCATTGAAAAGGATGTATCAAAGTGTTTGCTGCATAGGAATGCATGTGATTTCCTACCCAAGACAAAGCAGGAAGATGGTAGAAGGGGAAGCTGATGAAGATAAGAATAGCAACAAGAAGATGATGGGATAGAAGATACTACTACATTTACTCCTCTCACTTCACACAGGTAAGATGATAGAAATGAAGGCTCAGGAGAGCACTGGGTGAAGAAGGAAAAAGCTGAACTGTTGACAAATCCTTTGTCCTTTGAGAATGCAAAAGATGAGAAGGCTGCTGTGAAGGAGATGGGACTAGGTAGAGTTGGAAGGAGGAGGAATGAGGGTCTGCATTTACAGAGGAAGCTCTGCTAGAGAGATTGAGAGAAGACTGGCAAGAGAAATTCAGAAAGTGTAGCCAGGAGGAGATGTATGGGAGGAAAGAAAAGAAAAGAAAAAGTGCAAAAAAATATTATGTTAACAAGAGGGTACTTCTCAAGAACAGCAAAAAAAGAAGTAAAATGGTAATGGGAATAATCTTGCAATATCATGGTTCTATTTTTAAGTCAATGGGGAATCCCATTTCAAACTGAACGGCAAAATAATGGCCTTGCTATTACTCTTTCTGGAAGCTGAGTCACCATTTGGCACTTTCTACCGTTATGCTCTTTTGGCTTTTATTTAATCCTTGTATTATCATTTTGGTGTATCATCTCTGTATCATTCCTGTCATTTATTTTTCCATCCTGTCCTATTCTTTTAATTTCCATAGTTACAGAATTGAAGTGATAACTGTTCGAGATAATTAAAATAGACTCTGTAAATCATGTTGATGTTCAACCATTTCAACTTGCAAAATATTAACACCCTTGTTCTACTGAGAAATTGGTATATGGACAGTGCTTTATGTAATCATGTCCTGGAGAATGCTGCATTCAGAGAATTCAACATGAACAATGCACACAGAGATACAAAAGAGGGTAATTTGAGAATATTCTACAAATACAATATTCTACAACTACAATACTCCACAATACTCAGCTGGGAGGACTCATCATTATTTTTTGTGCTAATTCTAAGGTTAGTCTTGTGAAGGGAAAATGATGGTTAATACTTAATCCAGTAAAAATACGGTCTAAAAGTGGTTTTTGGGAGCAGCACAACAAGGCAATATTTTTACAGGTTTGACTCCCATATCACTGGCTCTCAGATGGATACCTCAGCATCTCCAAGTCTCTCAAATTCCACAAGCAGAAAGAGATCTCCTTGCACCTTTATCCCCTAACTGCTGACCAAATACAAAGCAGCAGATGCTGGAACTGGCTCTCAGCTCTATGCTGAGAACTATGTGTTTATTGGCTGGTCAATACACAGTTTGTCACCAGCCAACCATGAGGTCAAACTGATAACCACCAAGCTCTCACTGCTGTTTTTCATCCAGTGAATGTACTAATTTGGGACTCTTTTGTCAAACTAGTGTCAGACTTCTCAGGAAGACATGGCATTTGGGTCTCTTGTTCTAAATCTGAGTGAAATATGCCCATTGATAGTAACATTTCTGAGAAGGACATGACAGATAGGAAGACCGCAGAATTGTATGCCTCATTTCAAGGGGAAACCAAGCTAAAAATCTCATTATACAGAAAAGTCCATATAGTATTTTTTTTAAATATCACACAAAACTAAATTGAAAGCTCTCTTTATATCTTTTTTTTTTTTTTTTTAATGTAGCATATCTAATGCAGTTGATAAGCTGAAAGTGACAGCCTAGCCAGGCATTTGTAGGGGAACCCCAATCAGAAGTTCTCTGATCAAATCACCCTGCAAGTACCTTTCTCTGTCCCTCCACCATTTACTAGAGAGAACCACATAGACAGCTTCAACTAGGAAAAAGGAATCTGATCCAAATTGACTCATGTGACTGAATTTTAAATAATTTGAAATTGTCTTTAATGAACAGAAGGCATTAAGAAAAAATCCACATTGTCATATTTTATTTGACTTTCATTTATATTACTTTTAAGTTTACTGTTACTTAAATTTATTAAGTTACTTAAGTTTATTATTGCTTTAGAGCTTTCAAGAACCTGTAAGGCTTTCATCCTGCCAAATAGGTGTATGCAACTGTACTGGTGCCTCTTGAAGACTGAGTTACTGTCCTGAGAGATTGTTCCCCAAAACACTTTTCTGCTAGTTAAAGATTATCTACTCCTGATCCACTACATAGAAAACCTTCCTTACTACTTCTGGACAGGATATTTTTATTTAAGCACAAAAATAAACCATAATTAGTCAATAACCCCATGCCAAGCCTAGATTTTGGAATACATGGAATATTACCTAATCCCGAGAGATCATCTTGCGCTCTTTTAGGTAAGGAAAAAATCCCAAACCAACACATTCCTTGAAGGCCTATTCATCTTCATTTAGACTTTTTCTGTCAAAGACAGGATAGCAGACACAAAGAAATTACTTTTTGATCTAAAATGGCAGTTTCCGTCTTCTGTAACAGACACATGTCAGGACACAACATCTTGGTAATGTTAGTGTCAGAATACCATACAGCAGTTGAAAAAACCGAAGAGGCTAATTTCTGTCTCTTGTGGGATTCTGTAACATAATTTAATAAAAGTCATAACAAACTGTCTTTTGCCTTTTCTCTTTTACAGAGCAGGAATATCTGTAAAATAAGCAAATTCACAATCTCTAAGTACAAAATAGTTGCTGGCCAAAGCAATGCTATCATGGAAGTATGATGGAATGAACCACGCAGTGCCAGCATTTAAGGATGCTTACTTCCAACCACTCCTTTCCAGTGCTGGAGTAAGCATTGTAAAACTCTCCATGTAACCAATTTCACGGTTCAAGTGGAATGAAGGCAATGTATGTTAAGAATATATTGTGAGAAGGGAGAAGGAATGAGATTTGTAACATTTTCAGCTGTAACCTTCTAAAATGGGATGGTCTAAATGAAGCCTCTGGGCAAGAGAAATCATTGCATCCAAACTAGAACTGGAAGAGGTAGTGAGTGGAAGTATAAACTTGAACAAGTGCTTAATCTGCAAGCTGCACTCCATCACTTTCCCATGGCTTGCAAAGGGGCTTCTGAAACTGTTCCTAACCACCCCAACTTGCACTCCTACAGGTAAGAAAGCTGACACCATTCATCTGCTGCTGAAGCTGAGCCAGCATCAGAAAATGTAACTTATGATCCTCAAAATTAAAATTGCCCCGTATATGCAGAATATCCAATTGCTTTGCTTAAGATTACAAAGATGTAAACCAAATATTCATCAAATCTTATACAAAAACTCTATCTCCAGTACCCAAGCACAATATTTTTCCCAGTTTCAATTTTCTGTTACGAAGTAGTCCTCTCTGCTGGTTTTGACTGGGATAGAGTTACACCTGCCTGTCTGTAGGAAGTGGTGAATGAATTCCTTGTTTTATTTTGCTTGTATGCATAAGACTTTTGCTTCACATATTAAACTGTTTTTATCCCAACCCACAAGTTTTCTCACTTTTACTCTGCCCACTTGGGGAAAATGAGTGAGTGGCTGTGGAACAGTTTCTGGCTGGGGGTAAACCATGACATCCTCTAATTGTTTAAAAAATACAAACATGCATATAGTTAAATGTTACCATTTTTAGGTAATTAATAATAACATGGGGGTTTTTTACTCAAACAAAAGCTCACCAATCCCCTCTAGTCTTTTCCATAGTAAAAAAGCAACTAGACAGTATGTGTAACATCAGAAATTCGCACCTGAATCACAGAAAGTCACTGTAACCAGGGAAACTGAACAGTGGAATAGACATTTTTTCATTAAAGCATGGATGGGAGGAGAATTAAGATGATTATTATAGGATACTGGCTTTTGAACAAGAGCAGTTTGTTGTAACTTATTTTGATTTTGATGAGGAGGAATTCTGTGTCTAGGGAGAAGTATTCAAAGGCAAGTATTTTGGCAAGGCCTATACAGAATTTCCAAATCGATGAGATTTGCTATAGGTGAGAAACCCTTTTTGCCATAGCCTGTGATGGATGATGCTCTTGAATGACAGGCATGTGAGGATGAGTGTCATGGCAGAGTCCCCTGCTAACAGACAACAGAGACTGGACTGTGAGTAGGATTACCATGATGAGCCATTTGCCTTGCTCTATGCAACCCTCAGCTGTGACTGAATCATAAGAACATATTTAAGATGTTCTTGGCTGCCACTTCTGCAGCCAGTAATGCAGGGAAGGATGGAACCCTGCTCTGACAGCAGTTTTGAGAGCATTGTCCATAGCTAGTGATGCTCTCCTATGGCAGACATGCACACAGGTAACAATGTTGACAGCAACTTGACAATCAGAAAAGCAAGATTAGCAAAAACAGTGCATATTATTCCATCCTTCTTTTGGTAAACAAAGCATATTCTCCCATGGCAATCTGCCTATATCAGGACGGGGAGACAGACTCCTACCAGCAGTTTCTGCCTCTGAAGGCTGACCCAGGGGTTCACATCTGCTCATCACCCACTTCACACTTCCTAGTCGTCAGCTGTGGAGGGCAGCTGAACCTGGGAATCATGATCTCCTGTCCTGCTGGGGCTCAGCAGTAGCCTTTTGCCAGTAACTGATGATGTCTGACAGAAACCAGAGCTCCTTGAGAGGTTCCTGGCACTATGGAGAATTACACCAATTCCCTACCTCACATGAAGACTCAGGAGCACAGCTTCTCATCTAAGCCTGTTGTCTGCGACTCTGTGAGAAGACAGAAGCAAATCGAGGGAGTGACTCATCTCACACAGCTCAGGCACTCATCTCAATGTGGCAAACTCGCTCCTTGGAGGTATAGACCTTCACTTCCCTCACTAAGTTTTTATGAAGTCTAGAAGATCAACTTATACTAGATTAACTTTCTAAAAGCAAGGCCCAGTGAGATAGCTCTAGATCTTAGCTTTCAAAAATACTTAGTTAACACCGGAATACACAATATTTACAGGACAATACAGAGGATTCCTAGAACTTTCTTATTACATCTGCTTTTTTGGGGACATTTTCTTACAGAAACCTGCTTTTTCAGCAAGGCTGGGCAGTTTGGTGGTCTGAGGAAGTCTGTAATTTAGTAAGCTTTCTGAAAAATAAAATATAAATAGTGAAGCCTTCCTGGTTTATCCTCCTCTTTATTAGGTGAGAGAACAGCAGCTGTGTGTCTGCATGTCAGTACGTGATTATAATATTTACATTGCCTCAGAGGATAGTAGAAGATAAAATAGATTTTTCCCTAAAGACACCTGAACAACGACATTTTTAGAACTAAAGTTTTCCAAAGATGCCAAATATTCATGTCAACATTAAAACGGAGAAAGAAGTACATGGATTAAAAAAGGTAAATGTAGAACCACGGAGGGGAGAAGGAATTGGAGAGAAATGGTAGAGATCCTCTCCTTCAATAGGAATCCATGAATAATAGGATGGGGATCTTGAACATTTCCTCATGTAGACTGGCTCCCAGGAGCTCCAGTCCCAGTGGGGTCCTTTAATTGCTATGGGAAAGCAAATAATATTAATTGAATATTTGAATCTTTAAAGTATATATGCACTTGTTTTGAGTATCCATGCCAGCAAAAATTCATCACCTAAATGTCTGTGACAAGGAAACACTGAGTGTAAGTCAGCCCAAAGTGGATTGGTTATCTGAAAGTATAAATTGGTCAAAAAGAACTTTTCTATAATGCTTGACTAATTTTTATTAACTGGAATAAATCAAAACTTTCCCCACAAAGTTAAATTCTGATCATGCCCTTCCCTATTTAGCTGAGTTTTTGTAAGGGTAACACACCAATACAAGACCCAAATCTTGAAAAGGCTCTTTAGACTTAAGAAAGATTTGTAAGTCCCTAATGCAGAAATACATCTAAATTGCTTATTTTTAGTTTTCAGTGGTTTAAAAGCAGTGGGCAGAAGATAAAAGTCTTTTTCTCTCACATGCAGACAGATAACAAGGGTATTCTTTGCTTGTAATACCCCTTGGAATAATTTGTAAAGGTATTTAGAGGAAAAGGTCTCTGAAGACTTAGAATCAGTATTCTCCAGATTTTCAACAACCAAAAGCTCAAAAGTTTCCACTTCTTTTACTAAGTTGTTCATTTTTCTATCAGTGTTCTAAAAGTAAAGCAACAGCTGTGCAATTTGCTATTGACAAAGTTTTGACTCTGAATTAGTTACCTTTTTCCTTATCTTCTCTTGTCTGTCACCTATATCAACAAAATCCAACAACCAGTCAGAGATGTTAACTCCCCGAAAGTACTTACATTACCGTTCTAGCCTTCTATCAGGCTTTATGTTGAACTATATTCATCCAGAAACTGTTAATTATAGATTACTGAGCTGGAACTTGTAGACTGGTGTGTGTCTAGATGAATTTAATGTATGTATTCATTCACCCAGGCCACACATTAGCACTCAGTTTATTTTCTCTTCAAGGTCCATGTACAGAATTGCACACTACACTTTTACATATCTGAATGTGAAAAAAAAAGAAACTTAGTAAGGATCAAAACTATAGTATCCTCATAATGAAACCCTGGGTCAATGTTGCACTCTACCCTCACATGTCACATCCCACAACTGTACCGAGGATGCTGAGTCTAGTTGGGACTTTGGAAGCCAACTGGGGAGACAGCTTGAGGCATCAGGGGATTCCTGCAAGTGATAGGATTTTTCCTGATAATCATACACAATACAAAATTGTGCTTTTTCTAGTCAAAACAAAATGTATATTTTCATCCCATGATTGTTACTTAGAATTGTGAACCTACTATTTTTTACTCACAAATCATCCCATTAACCTGAACCATGCTATTTATATATCTGCAAGCCTTACTAGTGTGAGTAAGAGTTGCTGGATTAGGCTGTGTGTTTGCAGTGTGATTTTTATTTTAGGTGCATGGGAGCAGAGTCCTGAAATTGCACAGAGACGTGTTGGTGTGAAATGCTGAGGAAAGAACATCTGCTGAGCTCTGTGAAAAACAGATAAAGAAATAAGGGAGAGATAGAATGAATGAAGGGGTTGAATGATAAAATAGTCTCATAATAAGCCCCAGACATTTGACTATTTCTTTTGAATTATTCTAGTTTTGATAGCCCCAATAGAGCACTTTAAAGTGCTTAATTTGCTTTGCTCCATTGATTTTAATTAATCTTGCCCTAGGCTTTCAAACTTGATGAGCATGAAGAACTTACAAAAAAAAAAAAAAAAAAAGCAGCCTACTTCCTCCTCACCATATAAAATTCCTTAACTGCCTAACATCACAGGCGCTGCAGTGGGGACATGCCAGCCCTGGACAGAAGCACTTCTCGTACAAGCACTCTTGTAGGGGTACTACATCCGTGGGTTGAAATTAAAGCAGAAAAGAAATATCTAATGCTGAAGCCTTCTGCATGGAAGGATGGAGCTGATCCACTACCTTCCCCTCCAGACAATAAGTCAACAAAAACCTATCTGCAGGATTTGTGCTGAAGGCATGAAGCAATCAGAGAATCATAAAACCACAGAATAGTTTGGGTTGGAAGTGACCTTTAGAAGTCATGTATGCCCTGCAGTGAGCAGGGATATCTTCAACTAGATCGTAGAATCATAAAATTGTTTAGGTTGGAGAACTTAAAGGTCATTGAGTTCAACCATTAACCTAATACTGCCAAGTCCATCACTAAACCATGTTCATAAGTGCCACTAGACATATTTTAAATATTTCCAGGGATGGTGTCTCCACCTCTTCCAATGCTTGACAACTCCCAGTGAAAAAAAATCTTTCTAATATCAAATCTAAACCTCCACTGGTGCAACTTCAGGCTGTTTCCTCTCATCCTGTTGCTTGTTACTTGAGAAAACAGAGAAACCTTTACCTGGCTACATCCTCCTTTCTGGTAGTTGTAGAGAGCAATAAGGTCACTCCTGAGTCTTTTTTTCTTCAGGCTGAACAACCTTTTTCCCTCAGCTGTTCCTCATAAGACTTGGGATCACATTGCTCAGAGCCCTGTCCAACCTGAACTTGAATATTTCCTTGGATGGGGCATCCACCGCCTCTCTCGGCAACTTGTTTCAATTCATGCGTTCACCACTTTCAGAGTACAATTTTTTTCATTGTATCTAGTCTGAATTGGCTGCCTTTTAGTTTAAAACCATTACTCTTCCTTCTATTGCAATAGGCCCTGATAAAAAGTCTTTCTCCATCTTTCTTGAAGCCCCTTTACATACTGGAAGGCTGTTGCAAAGTCTCCATGGAGCATTCTCCAGGTTGGACAACCAAAGCTCTCACAGTCTGTCTTAATGGAAGAGGTGCCTCGGCCCTCAATCATCTTTGTATCCCTTCTCTGAACTCGCTCTAGCAGGTCCATGCCCTTTTAATGTAGAGACCCTCAGAGGTGCATGCAGCACTGCAGCTGAAGTGAGACACCCAAAGTGATGGGCAGCTCTGACAGCAGCAGTGGCTGCACCTATGAGCCCCTGCTGCTTGATTGGCTGGCATTGGGAAGTAGAACACCATCCTGCACTGGGAAGAATGAGTATTTCTTTCCATAGCCGAGGTTCCACAGTGTCCCAGAGTTATGCAGAAAAAAACCACTTCCGTATTGTGAAAGAATCCTGCCAGCACAGAGCCATATTTTAAAAGAAAAAAGAGAAAAGACCTCCAGGAAGCAGATGAGCTTTTGTATCCCACAGGAGGAGATGCCTCAGCTTGAGGAAGGAAGGAGTATTGATAAACAAAAAATTACAGGATCCTCTGTTCTCCCTGGAATGACTGACTCAAGGCAGCCTCTTTGCTGAGAGATCTCCTGGGATCTTTCAAAGGAACCAGTAATGACTGGTGATGACTGCAGCATAGGGAGAGTGGCACTGGCATCAAGTCCACTTAATGAAGGTGAATTTATCATGGCCAAGTAGTTCAGTGCTGTTTAACCAGGTGTTAAGCACCTAGGTGATTTAAAGATCTTTTTCCAGGGCTAATAAATTTGAGATATAAGAGGTATTTTCTTCCAGCAGCTTACATTAAAGAGAGAAATTCCAAAGAGATAGGGACCTTCTATCTGACAGCACAGTTGTGCCACCATGCATTGGATGTGCAATGGGATCAGAGACTGCAGTGAAGACCCATTGTTTTCATGCTTTCCCAATTGAGCAGAAACAGTATCAATAAAATGACCCATTTGCCATCACCTCTGCCAAACTCTAGGTGTGGACATACTAATGCTTCTTGATTCAGCTGAGAGCAGCAACCCCTGCAAAAGCCCCCAGTCCCTCAGCATCACCCCACTGAGAAGGGCTCTTGAGTCCTGGGGAGAATGCAGGATTATTGCCTTGTGGGCAGCACCATGGGAGGCAGGGGATGCTCTGGCAGGACCAGGTCGTGGGTGGGGGCCCCAGTCCATCATGCAGGCGGATAGTGAGGTTAGTCATCAACTGGGATTTATACCTTGTCCTTTTAAAGGGCAAAACACTGACCAGCATTAACTAATCAGTGGTTACATAGTTACTCAGAAGCCATAATTTAACATTAGTGACTTCTGTAATTACTACTCTCTCATTATGCATCTTGTCTCTCTGGGAAGGTTATTAGAAGGTCATATGTTTTGGATAATAATTACTTAAATCTCCCACCTACGAATAAGCTACCTCAGATTTCTAACATTCTGATTTCTAACAATTCTGAACGCAGCTATCTGGATAAACTGTCCTGAAAGAAGAGAGGAAAAATAATTTGCTTTAGCAAAGGAAGGTATTGATAACATATGCCCATGAGAGACTTAAAAAGAAACCCACAAATAGATTGAAGTAATTCATTAAGAACATTAATCAGTTTTGGACTATCATACACTGTAGTAATCAATCATTTTAATTAAAAGGAACCATGTATTCTCTCCCTGTCTTTTACCTCAGCCCATCTTTGCACACACAGCCGATCAAAGACGTCATATTTCAAAGACACTGAATACAGTCTCTATAATATTCGTTAAAGAATTTCACAAAGCAACAATATCCTCTGTATTGAAGCATCTGCCTTCTTAGGGAAGCTTTTGCTTTTGCTCAGGAAGAAATTATCAGATAATTTTCCAGCAGCTCCAATTCCCATGCCCTGTGTAAGGGAAGAGAGAGGTCCCCACTACATTACTATGAGGTGTATTGTCTCACTCTTGATTCTCCAGGATAAACCTGGCTTTCCATGCAAACCCAGAAAGGCACCACCACTCAACAACTGTCCTTCCCATGTGTCTCCAGAGAGCAGGACCCTACAGAAGTCTCCATTTTGTCCAGTACCTTTCCTTCAACAGCTGCCAAGAGCACATATCACAGAAAGAAAGAAATGCATAGGGATATTTTCCCCCTCTGCAGTGTGTTACAGGTCAGGGACTTCTCGAGTCAGAGGCAGTGTTTAATGTCTAGAATGGATTTTTCATGCAATACATTTTCCTTTTTGAATCCTGTGACAAGCTGAGATGAATTCTTTCTTTTTAGTATCAGCTACTTTGTCTGCAATTTTCAGAGCAGTCTAACACTACAATTATAGGAAAGAATGAAACATTTTGTCTCTTATAATAAGCAAGGAAACAGTTTTGTTCCACTCATCAATGTGTTGCAGTCTTCTAAGATCAAAGAGTGCTGCTACTTTCCTTTTAGGAGCATAAGGAAAAATAAAGTTAAAAAAAAAAAAGAAAAAAAAAAGAAAGGAAAATGCAGTTACAAAGCAGCTATATCTTTCTTTCCTTAAGTTGATCCTTCTGCTTTGCTGATATCTGCCTCTGCCTATCAGCATGAAGTTTCAAAGGATGTCTGACTTCAATGGTATCTAATGTTGATTTAATTTAAGATAGAAAAAGACAAGGGGGTAAAAGGGAGAATCAGTCAACAAGAAAGGCATAAGTCAAATGTTGGAATAGGGAAGATTTTTCAGCTGTCCTTTTCTAGAGTAAGAAACAAAAGGCAAATGGATAGGTCACAACTGTGATTCTTGCACTCTTCAAAAACTGTTGTTCAGAGGGGGGCTCCAAGGGATCATTCCATTTTTCACCATCCTATGAGATAGTGAATGAAAACTGAAGCAGCTGGCATGGTTCAGCAGCACTTTCAAAAAGCCTCTGGCAGAGTACTATTTGAGAAGATAAGTAAATCACGGTGTGAAAGATAAGCAGTGATGTGCCCTGCAAACACTGTAGGAACAGACGCATCAATAAAGGATTGCTTCTTTATAGGGTGGAAGGTTACACCTGAGCATGCTGAAGTCCCTGACTAGAAACTAGTGGTGCTAATTATAATAATATATGACCTGAGAAAAGTAGAAAAAAGAGAAATAGAAAAACACCCTTTACATTAATCAAAACTAGGAAAAACCCAGAGGAACTCCTCAGGAGAGTCCTGCGGAAACAATGTGACAGCTGGGATACAAACAAATGCGAGGGAACTGGTCTGAACAACTCCCCAGCATTACTAGTCTGGAAATGCAATGCAGCCATAAAGGAAAAAGCCTTGCATCCATACTCAGTATTAACCCTCTACTTACAGAAGCAGTCAAAATGTTGGGATGCACAAGGAACATAACAAAAAATTCTTAACTCACAAAGTCCCAAATAAACAAAATGCTCACCCTTGCCTGCAACAATATGTCTGTTCTGAGCTTCATATCTCAAAAGAATCAAGTTTACATAAAAAGAGGATAATGCAAATATTATTAATGGACATAAAATAAAGGAAGAAAATTCTTGCATCAGAGACAAACAGAAAAGCTTGTGACTGTTTTGAGAGTAAGTGAACAAAAGCAGATATACCAAAGAACATTGTTCTCTGCCCTGCCATAAAGCAAAGTAACATTTAAAGTATTTAGAAGGCAGCACTCAGCTACATCTGAGGAAATTTCTTCTTTTTAATTAGAAAACAAAAAGTGTAACTAACTCATGGATATCCTTATTTCAAAGTATCAACTAATAAAGAGCCTTAAAGAGCGAAAAAAGAGGATCAAACATCTATAGAGCACATTGACATTAGATAAAATGAAAAAGATATATAAATTTCTATCTATCTGTAGTGGTTTAACCCAGGCTGGGTGCCAGGGGCCCACTACAGCCACCTTCTCACTCCCCCTTGCCCAACTATAGAGGAGAGAGAGAATATAACGAGAGGTTTCGTTATTCATGATAAGGACTATAACAGATTCTTTCTTAATCACCGTCACAGGCAAAACAAGACTCTATGTGGGAATAATAATCAAATTTATTACTAACAAGATCAGAGCTAAGAGTGAGACACTAAAAGACACCTTTTACCCCCCAGTCCCCCTCCTTCTTACATCCAACCTATTCTCCCGCAGCGGTCAAGGGAAAAAGGTGAGGTGGGGGGGGAGGTGTTGCTGTGGTCAGCTGCTGTTCTCAGCCGCTGCTTGGGGAGAGGAGTCCTTCCAGCCGCATTCCATGGGGTCCATCCCTCACAGGATACAGTTCCTCTCACAAACTGCTCCGGTGAGAGTCCATCCCATGGGCAGCAGCCCTTCACCCACAGCTGCCGCATGGCTGATATTCCACAGGATGCAGTCCCTCAGGCACAGGCTGCTCCAGCGTGGGCCCCACGAGCCACGCATCCTAACAGGAGAATCCTACTCCAATGTGGGCTCCTCTCCCCACAGGCTACAGTCTCCTGCCAGGACCCAGCTCCACTTTGGGTCTCCCACGGGCTACAGCCTTCCCCAGCATCCACCTGCTCCGGCGTGGCTCCTCCACGGGCTACAGGTGGATCTCTGCACTCCTGTGCTCCTCCATGGGCTGCAGGGGCACAGCTGCTTCACCATGGTCTTCCCCATGGGCTGCAGCTGGATCTCAGCTCCGGCGCCAGGAGCATCTCCTCCCCCTCCTTCTGCACTGACCTTGGTGTCTGCGTTGTTGCTCACAGGCTCTCACCCTGCTCCTCTCTGGCAGCCATCTTCATTTCCAACTACTTTTTTTTTTTTTTCTTCCTTCTTAAATATGTTATCACAGAGGCGTTCTGCCAACTACTGATTGGCCTGGCCTTGGCCAGCAGCGGGCCCTGCCTGGGCATGGGGGAAACTTCCAGTAGCTTCTCGAAGAAGCCTCTCCCTCAGCCCCCCCCCACTGCCACCAAAACCTGGCCACAGAAAAACCAATACACTATCTTTCTAAGCTAGTCATTAGCTTGACCACTGTTAAAGTTTTTACAGTTTCAGGGGCTGCTAGGAATATACACCAAAAAGTGGTGTATAATGGAAGCACGACTGAACGAGCAACGAGGAACTCGTGTTTCTGCTGCACAGTGCAGCACCCCCTAGACTTCACCAGCTTCGATGTAGGTGCACTTCAGCCACAACAATGTGGTGTTTTGCCTAAAGGAAAGAGTGCTAATTCTAGCTTCACACATCCATCCTGAATCCGACTGCAAGCACTGAGGATCACCAAGCACTGCTCCACCACCATCTCCACATTGACTCTCTGCTGTGCTTCACATTATTGTAGGCACACATATGCAGGGGTACCTGACAGACTGAGTTACAAGAAAATAAGAACTAGTCTTATTTCATGTAATGCTTCTTGTGTTTCCAAATAGAAACCAACACTGTGTTGATAGTAATCCCACCGCTGAACACATAGAGCAGTCGGAGTCTATTGAGGACACAATCAGAACAAGTCACCCTTCCCAGCTCTGCTCCACTATTTTGTCCCTTTACAGTTTATTTTCCTAATCAAAAATAAGCAGCACTCCTCACTACTGCCATCCTCACTGTAACATAGCCAGAATATTTTGCCATTTAATTCTGTGTTCTTAGAATATGCTTCACACTTGGGGCTTCCTCTACATGAATGCACAGCATTTGCAGATTGCAGAAACCAACTTGTTTCTGAACAATCTAAAAGACTTGTTAGATGGGAATTCAAGTGGAAAGAAGAATTACTGTAAGAAAACAGATGGTGAAGACTGAAGGCTGTTTCATTGTTTTGATGGATATAACTTGTGGATGACCTGAACATTTGTTTTGGACCACGGTATTGGCTTGAAAACTGGTGTGTTATATTGGGAATGAGCTCTTACAGAAACTTTTAACCCATCTTTTATTTTAAAAGAAACATGATCACCAATTTAAATAGACTTGAGACAGTTGCCCTATGGACATGAGCAGGCTCGCTTAAAGGGACTTTGCATGAGGTGTACCACTCTTTAATATTCATGAGACTGTCTCAGGTTTGCTAAAGTTCAAGTACATATCTCTTTTTACTGCATGACTCACAATATTTAGAGTTAGTAAAAAATAATTTTTTCTCTATAATTTTAATGTGAGCAAAAAATTCTAAAGCAATACAGCCTGACTGCAACACTCCCAGCTTCTCCCATTCAAAAATCTGGCCCATCCATACTCCCAGCCCTGTGGCACACGTAGGTTAAAGCTTCCTCAGTGCATTAAAACCATCTATTGAAGGTAACACTCTTTGAATGTTTAAACCTAGAAAATCTCTGAGAGTCCCAGTTCCCTGTTTCTTTCTTTGCAAATGCAATAATTACTAGATATGGTAACAGAAAAATAGTTTGAAGACCTTGAAAAATGATGTATTTTATGGGTCAAGCCTGCCCATGGATTATTTATGGTCAGTTTTACTGGAACTGTGCAACAAAAATAGTAGCACAGGTACGGTTCCTACCATAAAAATAACCCTTTTCCCACTATACTTCTTCTATAATGTCTTCTCTTTCTCCCTTTCCCCACACACCATTTTTGTGATGGCAGTTAGCCAAAGGCGTGCAAGAATGAATTGCACTGTTGTGGCATTTAAATTATATCAATACTGAAATGCAGAATAGAGTCCTTTTCTATTTTATCTCTAAATTGAATGCTTTCACAGAGAGGCACTGTTATCTGCATTACAATTTGAGAGCTACATTAGTAAATCTTGAATGCTCTGAATTAGAGTATTCAACTTTTGAGATGGATGGTTGAGTTCACCACAAAAAATGTATTAAACTGAAAATATAGCTTCATTTAGAGTGCACATGTATTTTGAAGAATATGTGTGACTCAGAAACCAAGCCTAAATTTCTGGAGGACCCTGCATCCAGATGAATGTTGCCTCCTTAATTTTTAAAGTAAATATTTTTAGATTTCCCTGCCTAAAAGCTATAATTGCAAAATGATTCTCCAGGTACTATTTCCTGTCGGATGGGGAAAGTGTATGAATTCCCACTTTTACACAATCTTTGAAGCAGTCTGAAAATGCTGCCTGTGAGTGGAGAAGGATCCCCCCTCTTTTACAGCACACTAGTAGTGCTGCAAGTATATTGATGGGGTGTGCAGCTGCCAAACAATTATAAGGGTCTGGAGAAATCAATTAAATCTTCTGGGAGGTACCTCAGAGGCTTTATCCTTGCATCTTCAGTGACAGCAACCTCTTGGTGCTCCACTGTGACCCACAAACCCTTTTGGCCCCTAAGCAATCTACAAATTTTCAGGTTTCTGAGATGCCACAGCTGCCACATGCATTTCTAGGATATGCTTGGAAGTCCTGTGCTTTCCACTCTCAAGGGTGAGTGCAGAAAGGAAAAAAAATCCCCCCTTTTCACAAAAATACACAGAGAAAACAAGTGCATTTAAAAACTGAATTTACGGAAAATCTATAAAGATTACGACGATCAAATTGTGTGATTACCTTGTAATAACTGAGCCTGGTTTTGGGAAACACATTATGAAGCATAGTCTGTGTTTTCTTTTTTCATATGTAGATGATGTTTGCTGGCAAATATCCAAAGGCAGCCCCTTGTCATGAAAAAAAAAAAGAAGCACAGAAAGACTACTTGTCTTATTTGGGCTCAAATGACTGTTGCTATGAAGGAACTGGAAAATTGTGAAAGATAAGTATTCCCACAATTAAAAAAATAAGGTCAGAAATAGTTATACCAAAAAATGTCCTTTGCGCTAAAACTTATTTCATTTGTGAAACTGATATAAATTCTCTTACCAGTATAAAATGTGCCAGGATTATTTGATAAAGCTGACCCAGAAACTCGTCTTGTGCAAAGCAAAGTCCTTCATTCAAAGAAGTTTGAAAAAGTCTGAAGGACTTTGGGGAGGAAAACTGAGCAGGGCTACGTTTGCAATCTCATAACAAGGCAAATTTGAAAAGAACCCCAGAGAGCTCTGTCCATGGCTGGAGGGGGATCAAAAGCATTTGTAGCACAAGGAGTCTGCTTTATGCGGGCAAAAGTCAGGGCTGGGGCTGGAGTCCCACCTGTGCCAGGGAGAGCTGTGACAGAGTGCTCATCTGGGGACCACCAGCTCTGCCACCTGGACCCAGGCAGAAAGAGCAAGGACTCTGTCAATATTTTTAGCCCTTTTCCTCAGTCATCATATGCCTGCAGCTGATTTTACTCTCTTGGTAGCTTCTTGCACTGCAGGAGCTATACTGTCCACAGTGCCATCACTGCAGTCCCAACACCATGCCTGGGAAAGGAAAAGCCAGCAGCCCCTGGCAGCACAGTTCCAAAACAACCTGCAGCTGACTCTGGTCTCTTTCCCCTGAAATTAATTTTTTTTGCCAGCGCATGAGACAGTGTCAAATGTTGAAGTTCAAAACATTCCTCTTTTGGACCTGTGGAGAACACAGGAATACAGAACATTTCCCCTTTGGCTTGAAAAATCCTGGAAGGATTCACTTCTGTATTTCAGTTTAATGAAGAACATTTTTTATTGAATTCTGTCTGTTGATGATACCCATTAGGGAACCTGTTAGAGGTTTCAGGTGAAGGCTTGATCCGTTTGATCTTGAGTCCATGGGGATAAGGAACAGGTCACAGTATGGGATCACATTCATATTCTGCCTGATCTTCCTGTAACCAGAAACCGTGTTTGCAATTTCTGTACAACATCAGACACAGATTTCTTTTCTCAAAAAAATCTATGGAGCCATCTTCTAGTAGATGGGGGAGGGCCCTGCCAGAGCATGATTGCAAGTTTCTCAAAAACCTCCTGCCTCACCTCTCCTCCGTTTGTTAGAGCCAGCAGTTAAACCCCAGTATTTTCAGTTGCTCATGCAAGAGAGTCACAAAGGAGCCAGAAGGAGAGACTGCTTTCCTGATAGGCTTGCACAGTCATTTTCTGTAAATTCACTGTATACAATAAGCACAGTTTTAATCCATCCCTGATATACCTGCCCACGTGTTCACCCACAAAATATCTGCCAGAAACTCCTGTGTTTTTCTCTCTCTTCCTGATAGATATCCCTCAGCTATGGCATTTCTAGCCTGAGTGGGACCTGATAGTGTTGCCTGTGAAAGCACATGGAGGATGTGACACACTTATTTATTATTTAGTTACTGTTTAATTATTAATTTAAGATTCATTAGGAACAAACTCTTTATGGTGAGAGTGATTTTGCACTGGAACAGGTTGCCCAGGTAATTTATGAATGCCTCATTCCTGGAAGTGTTCAAGGCCAGGCCGGTTTGAGCAACCTGGTCTAGTGGAAGGTGTCCCTGCCCATGGCAGGGGAGCTGGAACTAGATGATCTTTAATATCTCTTCCAACCCAAACAATTCTATGATTCTGTTTCATTCGATTCACTACCATTATGGGGCTGATACTCTCTGAGTCCATTCCTTCTTATAGGAGAGAGCTGAAGTGATGTTTATCTACTTGTGCAGCAGATAAATTTTATCCAGAGTAAAGCACTGATCCTTTTAGCACCTGGATGTTTACCTGCAGGAATCTGCTCTTAGGCACCTGTATAACCAGCAGGATAACTTTTAACTGGCTAATAAAGACTGGAGGAAGACACTAAACCTGCAGCAGAGTTCAGCTGGTTCATTAGATTTTGGTCTTCTAGGGCAGCTGCATGTCTTTAAAGCATAATTTCTCAGCATTTCATGCTGTATCTTAAAGGACGAATTTTATTATTTGATCCTTATACAGTGGGACATCCCTGTTTGTTATGAGTATGTGGCTTTGAAGGACCCAGTGAAGGCTTCAGGCTTTGCTCTTGCATTCCCCTATTCTGGTTTGCTGTGTGCAGGAGATCATTCCCCATGTGCTTTGTGAACCTCATCCTGAAAATCAGCTCTGATTTTAGCAAATTCCCTGTGCTCCTGTTTTCAAAATATTTGCTGCAGAAACACTTTAAGTAACTCCCATCTCTCAGCCTTCAAAGCACCTTTGCCTTCCTTCACTTATGCTAGTTATGCCTGAAAAGCTCAAGAGAGTGTGGTTCAAGAAACCATTGCCCCTCAGCTACTTTCTCCTGCATTGGATCCCACCAATCAGCTGGAGTTGTATCTCTGTTCACTAAAAAACCAGGTCATAGTGTGAAATGAGGGTCTCTGGCCACTGTCCCTGGTGGTGGTGAAGGTCCCAGATGTGGCAGATGACAGAATCACACCATTTTCCAAGTCCAAGGCACGGGTGCTCTTGATACCCGTTGTACTGTAGACACAGGAGAGGACCAGTTTCCAGGAAGGGTGGATTGACCAGTAAAGAACTACCATGGTCCAGAGAGATAAAAAGTGAGGTCTGCAAGATGAAAGTGATAGCATCATATGAAACAAAAGCCAATTAATCTCCAGGAATATTTTTTTATATTTTTGTGATCCATCTCACAAAAAATCATAGTAATTTTAACAATTGGGTTACCCAAAACCTGATTGTTTCCTCCTTTTAAGAGCCTTATGGAAGCCAACAAATTTTCTTAGGAGTGCTGCGGAGAGCTCAACTTCCTTTTAAATTGATAAATTACAGGGCATAGAATTCTGCTTTTAAAACAGTACTAATGAAATGCTTTCAAGTCCGCAAAATGTATGTCCTCCATTTGAACAGATTCCGTCAAATGTAAATTTGTTTTAGTTGATTATTGCTTAAGGAATTGGTGTACGTAAAATTAAGAAGCTAGTCCCTACCTCAGTAATTTCCTTGCTGCGGTTCCTGATGCTCTGACTGCTCAAGCCACAGATGCCTGCTGTGCATATACTTGCCTGTACCACGCTGAAATGCACCCCTGTGGCTGTGTGGAGGGGTCCATCTGCCCTACTGTAGGCAAACCCAAGGTAGCTTTATTTCTGACATTAATATTCAATTCAAATTTGAACAAAATTTGATCAAAAAACATGTAGATGTTGCACTTCATAGATACAGTTTAGCAGTGAACACTAAAGGGAGGTCTTTTCCAACCTTAATGATTCTATGATTTTATGAGTCTATGAAAATACTCAAGCCTGCACTAGTCTTTGTGCTTTGGCAGCTACCCTGCCTTTGAGATCCCTGGTAGGTTGGATCAAGCTCAGGTGTGCTCCAGTGGGCCCCATCTGCAGCTGAGACAATGATATCAATGTATCTGAAAAAAAAAGAGGATGTTCTAGAAGAACTTCTGAAGTATAAGGATTGAAAAGCATTGTGAAAGCCTGGCAATTTTGGGGATTATCTTGTATAATTTATTTTTTTTTGTCTCGTTTCTTCTCAAAATAGAGACATATACTTGGCTTAGCAGTCTTGTGAAAACACAAATCCATATTCACATATAGTACACAAATATTTTGTTAAAAATGTTTGTGTTCTTCATGGGTTACTTCACATTCGCAAGAAACTTATTTTATTTGTGTAGAGTCAAAAAGACAGAATTTTTTTTTTTCCAGTGCAGCTGACATTTTACAATTCAAGTATGAGAAAACAAGAAGGCAGTAAGATGTATTCATATTTAAGTATCAGAAGGTATCCCTCTTTGACCTTATTTTGGCTAGGATCAAGAACACCCAACAGGTTAATGACACTTGTGGCATTTATAAAGCTGAAGTACTAGAGTCACTTTTGCATCCACACTTCTCCCTGCTCCTATAAAATTTATGAGCATTATATGTTTTCCCAGACCAGAAGGTCTATGCTCTTGCAGCATTTATGAGCTTTGCAGGAGTGCCAGGGATGAAGAAGTCTGAAATCTTTGAGAAACTATTGAAATTCCACAGACACAGAACAAGGAATTTGCATTTCTTACAACCTTCTTTTCAGGAAATAGATTTCCATCAATCAGGAGGTACAGGGGTATTCCTATGGGAGTACCTAACTGAAATTAGCCCCACAATCTCACTCTAATATAGTAAAATGCTCCAGTCTGAGCTAACACAACAAACCATAGCTATTAGACGTAGCTAGCTTTGAGATAGGATTTCTGCTGCCTTTCCTTTAACTACTAATAGTAACATAGAATGATGAAGGTGAAAAACTCAGATACGTGATCTGGATTGTAAATGTTGAAAACTGTGCTGTTGAGTAGCCCTGACACTTCTCCACAGCTTCCATGACTCAGAAAAAAAAACCAATTAATTAATCTAATTCTCATATGTGTTTAGGTAGATTTGTCATGATAATAAAAAAAATCCTTATAACCTGAACTGGGAAAGATTTTTGCCTCTTTGCAGCAAGTCTGGTGGAGCAGTCATGAAGAGAACCTTAAAATGCAACACACAATTCAGTTACAATCCTGCATACACAACATGCTTCAGTGTCACAGACAACACTGAAGTAATGGCATGTATGATTCTAAAACCCACTCTGACTCTGAAATCTGTGAAGAGACTGATATCCTGGTGAGAGAAATAAACTAAAATATAAACTGCTTCTTGGTTTACTACTCTTGAAAAAAAAATCCAGATCTTACACTGAGTATGCTCTCAAGTAATGTTTTAAAATATCCAGGCTAATTTTGTACACTGAATTGAATATTACATTGGACATCCCATGTGACCCAGATGAACAAAGACCTAGACTACATTAGGGAGGAGAAACCTTCAGACAAACAAAGTTGTACCTCCTCGATTAGCATTTGTGATCTGCTGGGGCAGCCAGGCTTAGACTGAGAAAAGAAACATACGGGTTTCCACCAGCCCTAGAGCATCATTCTCCAGGTCAACAGCAGTGTTTGGAGGAAGAAGCATGTTGGGCTCAGATGGATCCATACAGCTCTGCCCTGGGACATCTGATTAAATGTGACACCATTTTCTACATCTTGAGTGATCCTGACCTATTTATATATTTCCACCTTCCAGAAGACATGGGAAATAGTCCTTCTGGTGACCAGCTCCCGGTTATTCTCACATCATTCTGGACTGCACTGAAAAACATACTTACATGGACCATCAACTTCTCTCTGCTTCCAGTAATGTCCGGATCTATTGTCCAGTTTCAATCATATTGGACAAAAAAGCAAAGGTCTCCAGAAACTCAAGATCCTCCAGACTGCACAAAAAGCTACAAGCTACACAGAGGAGACACTATGGTTCAAACATCCACAAGCTTACTCCAGTCATTTGTGAATCTTAACAAATGGTTGCCTGCATGTTGCTGTCAAATTACTCTGCAGGAGATTGTACATATATGCAGGGACACAGAAAAACTCACTATAATTCAGTCATAAAGCCAATCAAGCAAAAGACATAAATCTGTAGATAACTAGGTTTTGAAAGAACAGGTGCTTGAAAAACTGTTACCTAATTAAATTTTCCATCCATTCTCTGCATATAGTTAATAATTTCTATGGGAATGTTTACTGTCTGCCTGAGTCTACAGACCAGAAACAGTAACTCAAGGTGCATAGAGTGATCATGCCAGCATTGCCTGTTCCTCCTACGGTATTCTGAAGACTAAACTCTTTAATCAGGGTAACTCTGCTGGCTTTTCTTTCCGTACTGACTTAAACAGGAGTTTCATCTATGGAGCCTAATAATGGCCAGTGAAAATATTAGTAGTAGCTCTGCAACTGTGCAGGGCACTTTAGACCTGAATTTATATTATCAAAATCAATGAGCATGTTCCTAAATGTATGTTTAGGAGTTTTGTTAAACTAGGTAACAAACTTGGACCATAACATAAAAAATTTGGCATTCAAATATTTTAAAAAAAAGGGGACATATTTACTCAGATTATGGGTAATTTGGGCTGAACATTTAAGGTTTAGACCTTCTTTTACAAAGAAACGTACCACTTGCATTACTTGTCATTGGACTCAGATTCATATAAAATGACTCCTCCCTGCTAAAGCACATAACTCATTTTGGGAAAAAATCCTGTAACAGTAATGAAGGCAGAATTCCTTCTGACTTCAGAGTCAGCGTTTTTAATTGCTTCATATCGATACTCAACGATTTGGCTGATAATCACTGGCTGACTACTGATGCCTCTGAAAGGTGAGAAATTAAAGGTTTTGTGTTCACAAATAAGTGGTTTATGGAGAGAAAGGAAGAATTTGGGGAAAATTAGGAAAGATGATTGCAAAGTTAGAAGGAAACATCATGAAGGTATGATTTTGAAGGCCAAATGAAAGTGAAAAGCTAAAATGTCAGGTAACTCCTTTTTCAGACTGGGCAGATTAACTCCTTATATACTCATTAGGACTGAATTTGGTGTATTGTAGTGTTTCCCCCAGTTATGAGTATCACAATCAAAACTGTTAGTCATAGATGAGTTTACATAAATTGAATGGGTATTTTCTCTTCCTCATGAATCTGAAAAGCTGTCAAAAGGTATTTTATCTGTCCATTAGCTCCCATCACAGCTGAATTACATCAAATTACAGATACAGAATTTTTTCATGGTTGCATTGAAATAGAAGTTCAATGTGAGAAGTTGAAAACAAATTGTGAAAATGTAGGGTGAGTTCATAATGTACTATTTAACTTACAAAGTAAAATCTATATTACACATTAACACATTTAAAGTTTCTTACCATATAGCTTAGGATCTTGCTAGCTCTTATTTTCTTTCTAAGCCAAAGCATTTAAAGTTCTTACATTCTCTGTCATTTAAATGGGAATTTTAAACAGTCTAAAATGAAAATATCTCATCATTAGACTATCAGCTGCAGACAGCAGAAGGAAAGGATTTGTTTCTGCATCACAGGACTTGCTGTGGGTTCTAGTGCAAAGCTTTATGTTTCGAATAACTGTGTCTCTCAAGACCTGAAGGTCAGATGTTGTACAGTATTTCTCTGTATATCGGAGAGCTGTGCTTTGCCCTTTTGAAAGCATAAGAAGGCATAATTTCTTTCAATTAGAAGCCAAAATGTCTATGATTCTACAGGAAAAAGACTTATAAAACTCATTAGTACATGTTCTAAAATTATACATCTAATTTATTTTGAATGTAAGCCACAAATAATTTAAAAATAGAAATCCAAGTTTTTGTAAGATGTGCCTAATTATTCAAGTATAAAAATTTTTTAACATAAGGATTTGCTGTTTCCTTGACCAAAATAAAGCTTATATATCTGTAAATGAAAAAAAAATTCATAAACAAGGTGAACAAATTTCAGAATATCCATATATTCTGAGTGTTCAAAATCAGATTTTCTGACTTTCTAACTTCTAAATTCTAACCTAACTTCCTTCTAAGAGAATAGCTTGCCATAAATTATGTGCTAGATGTGGAAAGAGACACCATGGCTAAAAAAGAATGCCACTGCAAAAACGAATTTTTGTGTGCTATTCCTCTATTAGAGATTCCACTTTTGCCTTCTGCCAACAATGGACCTGAATTTTGACAGAAATGCGTTAGACACAACAGAAATGCATCATTACAGAAAAGCCTGGGAAAAGGAGATATGACAAATTACACAGGCTAATTCTGAGCAGCCCGGAGTCCCTGTGGATCCTGTGAAAAATGAGGCGTGTGTATTGACAATACAGGTAGCAGAATGTCTCTCCTGAAATGAAGACTCAATCCAGCTCTCAAAAGTTTTCATATGACAGAGGAGTGTCTTACTGAGGCCAGTAGTTGTGTAAAAAACTACCATGAATGAGATCAGAATAAAGGAGGACATGCCCTGTGGTTACTTACAGCACTTCACAGGACATACAGAAAACCCGTTTTGGTGTGGCAGCTTCAGCATAACAGTGTTGTTGTAGGTTACAGTCTGGGGCTTCAGGTGGGAAAAGGGAAACAGGGCACCTGCCACTGATGGGAGCAGGGAACCCAACTCGTTCACACAGGACAGGGAAAATGCTCTTACCCTGCCAGGAGTTCTGCTACTACAGATGTGAAGGACAGAAGCTCATATTTTATCTGGCACAGCAAAAACCAGGCAAAGAAAGATGATAGAGAAAGCATATGGTAGAGCAGGTTCTTGGGGAAGGGCATTTTACTCAATTTTACTACCTCGTTTTGGCATAAGGCGACATAAGTTTATTTTCTGGCAGTTTATGTTTTGAGTCTCCTACACTGAAAAGGAAATAGAAGAAGGAGCAATGGGAAAGACATGCTAATACTCCAGAGCAGCCCAGGCAGAAATGCAAACTAATAAAGATGATGATGATGTTAATAATAATACAATATGTGAAATAACTACAGCTGACATATGATCTATTGATTAAAGTCTTTCATATGACAGGATGTCAGCCAGCAGAAATAGGAAATCAATACCTCATTTAACAGCAAAGAACAACTCAACCTCCTCCAGGCCAAAGAGAGACTGGGCTGTTTGAGCAGAGACAGTATGAAACTATTTGATCTATTTTTGTGAAAATGAAAGGTTTAATTATATTAAATAATGCGTTTCCCTGAATCCATCAGGGAGGGGTACTGTCAGGTAGCTTATGAGCAATTAGTCAGTCTAACCAAACAATATCAGTGTTCAAGCATTTCAGTGCATGTTTCTGGGATGTCAGGATTTTTTGATAAAACAATGACTGCAGATTCCAGTAAATTAATTGAAATACATAAAACAAAGGCAGAAAAGGTAATTTTTTTAGGACTTGTGTATTAATTATATATTTGTTGCAAAATGCAGACTCTGCTGCAAAAGTTGGATGTCTGCCACTGGGAGTTGACTAGACACAGAAAACACGTCCATGAAAAGGCCCTGACGGAGGAATGTTCTTCATACAGTAGGTGTGTACATTTCTCCAGGGAGAAGCACATGGGAGCACTGATTGTTTCTCTTGGTCTCCTGGGCCACAAGAGTTTTCTAATCTGTGCTACCAGACATGCACACAATTGGGAGTTCTTTGTCCCATCCAATTCTTTGTCTGAGGAAAGCACTTTAGGTCTAGGTGTTTTGGTTTTAATTCCCATAAATGCATCTTTGGTGAAAACAGAACTAGAAAGAACTAGGGGATTTTTAATGGGGAAGATGAACCCGGGATCCCAGAAACAAGGATCCATGGATGGGGTAGGCTCTCACATGACCTTTTTATAAATGGGTTGTGTACTAATGATCTACTGCTTCATGAGCCCAAAGTTACTGAGATTCATGAAAGACCCAAAAGGAGATAATTCTATGGTTTGTGGATTGTGATTTGTATGCATCTTAGAAGGAGTCATACTTGCCTTATTTCTACTTGTAAGAAGAGAATAAAGTCATAAAAAAGACATGATTGTAACAAAACAATTTATAAAACTACACGGGAAAGCTCTTCATTGCGGCAGAAATATTGCATTTTCACACAAACCACAAGTGATCTGCAGAGAAAACTGATTCTCTACAGTTCCACAGAAAAAAAGGTGTTATGCATGTAGTTTCACAAGGGAAGGTTTACCTTGAGCACTCCTTCCATTCAGTACCTCCCCTACTTTTTTCTGCTCCCTCCACAGCTTGCTCCTTCTTGTCAATCCTTAAAGAGAAATCCTTCAAAGGCACACTGGTTACCTAGGGTGCAGAGTGTACGTGTGAAAATGCATCATTGAGGGACATGAAAAATGTCAACAGAACTGGAGGGGAACTGCAATAATGTTGATTAAATTAATTATTTTATCTTTGTCCATACCACTTAGCATCACCATAGTGTAGCTACTGCTATTTAAGTCACCAGGATGGTGACACTTTGGCTTCCAGTCAATAAGAAGGGGTTCAAGGCGGGACTGAAGCATTTCCATCACTTTCCTTTTTATTGTGTACATCTCTCCTGAACACAGAGCTCCTTTCCTGAACAAGCCAAATTCTAGTTGTTTCTTTTCAGGGACAGGAATGAAAGTTCTTCTTCTTTACTCTGTTAAATAGTCTATACCTTATTTTAGCAATAGTACCAGGTGGGTTTTTATTTAATACATGATTGATTACTCATACAATGATCCCCTGATAACACTGCCATAAGTCAATTTTCCTGTTGACAATCACAGTGAAGAGTCAAAGATCAAAAGAGCATGAATGCTAAATAACCTGTTAATCAAAAATATTGGAGCTAAAATTGACTGGCAATGTATTTTGGGAAAATCCAAGGAGTCATTGCTAATCCCTGCCAGATCTCTGTTTTTAAAAAGGTGTCTGTTTCCAGAGCAATAAATTGTTCACAAAAATAAATTAAAAACAGACTATGGAGAATTAATGAATCCATAATTCCAATATGCAGAGATGAGGGTAAGAACTCAGTAGTATGTAAGCATACATTTTTATTCTGCTCATTTTTGTAGCATGCCCAACCAAAGAGTTAATTTATTCTTGGTTTAAGCAAAAAATATAAAAATTGAAGCTCATATTCTTGACTTGATTTTAAAGTTTTCCTATTAACATAACTGTTTTCTATAACTATCAGTACCAAATGCCACATTCAGAGTATTGTACATTCTCGATATTTGGTACAGTGAACTAATTAAACCCTACTCCACACTCTTAGGAAATTCAATACCCCAACTAGGTAAAGGGCTCACTAGTTATAAGGAAAACACTAGCTCTTTGGGGACCTTAAAAGGTTTCAATATCTAACTCACCTTTTCTTTACAAGTAATTAGATAGAAAAAATGGTGAGCTCAGAGTACAGGATGCCTGGTTTCAGGCAAAGCTATGGTTCAGAGAGCCCTCTCATTGCAGCCTCACATCTAATGCACTTCATGGCCTGCTGGCACAAGCGTGCTGGAGTGCCATGACCTCCTCCTCCTCTAGGAATGGGTGGAAGGACTAAAGCCTGAAAGCAGTTTTGGAACATCATCATCTGTAAAACCATGGCTTCTTTTGGGATTTGCAGTCCAGTGCCTGCAACACTGCAAAGAGTAACTTCTTTTTTACTCTAATACAGGCAAAGCTACCGCTTAAAAAACCTGCTTCAATACTGTTATTTTTGTATAGGGATATAAAGATTTGGGAATTCACATGTTGAAGAATGCAGTGATGTTGCCTCATTTTAGAGACAAGACATGATGCTTTTAATTTCAACTCTACAGCTCAGGCATATCAGTGGTGAAGCAGCGAGGCATCAGCCAGCTTAGAAAAGGTTGGGGTGTCCCAAGCACAGAGCTGATGTAATTGCCCTAAGGGTGGCACTGATTCTGCACAGAGGATGAAAGAAGTGACACTTATATAGAATAGGGATGAAAACAAAACCCAGTCCATTTCTGAAGGCATGAAGGTTGTGAGCTGCTTGTTGATCAGGTGTTAGTTGGGACATGGAGAGGGAATACAAAGAATTCCCTACCACAAAGTCTCCCTGTGTTAATGTCAAGAAAGGCATAATTCAAGGACATAAAGACATGGAAAGCTGTAATATTCCATAGTCCTGTCTATTCTAGGAATTTCAATAATAGGTTACAGCTTTATTATTTTAAGCTGCCCATATGATTGAGATACTCAATTCTTTTTACAGCTGAGGAACCCAAAACATCCAGAGTTTCAACACAGTTCTGTGTTTTGCTCCAGGGTGTCCATCTGCCTCCCAAAAAACCTGCCTGCAGCTCTGCTGCCTCCTTGAAAATGAAAAAACATTCAGGCAAGTGGCATAGCACCCAAAAGACCACCACCACACTCTGCCCCAAAGATGTCCCAAAGGCAGCAGTGGAAGATTCAGCACATCAACAGAGCTCGGACCAGTTCTGAAACATTCGTGTCCTTGGCTGTGTTCCCAGGCTTAAATCTCCAAGCCTGACCTGGCAGGTCTCATAGCTGGAGGAGACCAGCCACACCTTCTCCATAGAAACAGTATGTTCCCACTGCAAAAGCTAGACATAAAGTGAAATACAGCATTGCCCAGTGAGCAGCTATCTCATCCTTTGGACTTTGTGACTTTCTAGGATTGTTCTTGGAACTGTACAGTTTCAATATTTCATGCTGTAATGCAGCATACCAGCTGATATCTCAGGAGGAATTTTTGAACTCATATAAATTAATTATCCCTCCTATCCACAGATAATTTCTTCAGCAGGCTCGGACAATTTGTGCGTTAACTACCAGCTAAAAACTACTTAATTTTTCTGTTCAGGGCTATTTTCAGTTAATATTGTGTATGAATGGGGCTTTTTTTGGTGTTATTTTAACTATTTTATTTACAATTCCTTGAAGCTTAAGTCTCAAACAACAAAGCTAAACATAGAATCACAGAATCACTTAGATTGGAAAAGACTTCCAAGATTATTGAGTCCAACCTTTGACTGATCATCACCTTGTCAACTAGACCATGGCACTAAATGCCATGCCCACCCATTTCCTGAACACCTCCAATGGCAAGAAGCATATGCATAGGCAATGGAAGCAAGGGCCTGGTATCCTGGGAAGAGCATGGGGGCGCTGCCCAACTGCGTAGGGGTGGGATTAGAAGTGCCAAGAAAATGGAGCTGAACTTGACAAGAAATGCAAAGAAGAATAATAAGGTTTTATACAGGTATGTTAACCAGAAAAAGAAGTGGGGTCCCTCAGAGTTCCATACTGGGACCAGCACTGTTTAATATCTTCATCTGTCACACTGACAGTGGGATTAAGTGCATACTCAGCAAATTTGTAGATGACACCAAGCTGAGTGGTTTGATTGACATGCCTGAGGGACAGGATGGCATCCAGAGGGGCCTGGACGAGCTCAAGAAGTAGAGCCATGGGAGTCTCATGAGGTTCAACAAGGGCAAGTGCAGGGTCCTTCATGTGGGCTGAGGCAAACCCCAGTATCAATACAGGCTGGAGGGTGAAGGAGCTAAGAGCAATCCTGACAAGAAGGACTTGGGTGCACTGGCGGCTGGACATGAGCAGACAGTGTGTGCTTGCAGCCCAGAAAGCCAACTGTATCCTGAGCTTCATCAAAAGCAGTGTCGAAGGAGGTGATGTCACCCCTCTACTCCACCCTCCTGAGACCCCATCTGACGTGCTGCGTCCATCTCTGGGGCACTCAGCACAGGATAGACATAGGCCTGCTGGAAAGAGTCCAGAGGAGGGCCACAGGGATGATCAGAGGGCTGGATCGCTTCTCCTATGAGACTAAGAGAGTTGAGGCTGTTCAGCCGGGAGAAGAGAAGGCTTTGCGGAGACCTTATTGCGGCCTTTCAGTACTAGAAGGGGGCTTATAAGAAAGATGGGGACAGACTTTGTAGTTAGTCCTCTTGCAATAGGACAAGTATTAATGGTTTTAAACTAAAAGAGGGTAGATTTGGACTAGATATAAGGAAGAATTTTTTTGCAGTGAGAGTGGTGAAACACTGGAACAAGTTGCCCAGAGACAGGGAGATATCCCTTCCCTGGAAACATTCAAGGTCAGGATGGGCAGGGCTCTGAGCAACTTAGTCTAGCTGAAGATATCCCTCCTTGTTGCATGTAGGTTGGACTAGATGACATTTAAATGTCTCTTCCAATCCAAACTGTTCTATGAATCTATGATTCTATGATGTCAGAAGGTATACGCATTATATGCCGAGAAAACCAACTTTCTTGGTTCAGCAAAGAGAAAGGCAACAGAAGCAGCTGCTTATGACCCACAGATGGTACTTGGGAATTGCAGGGCTGGGATCAAATACCTGCTGAAAATGAGAAATAGGAAAGTAGAAAACTTATGGGTTTTGGTTTCATTGTAGGTCCAGCCCTGGGCAAGACTGACATGCACTGATAAGTGTTAAAAGAACTTGCATCATGTTATACAAAGTGTACATGGTGTCATGGCTATGCTCAAGTCAGAAATTAAACTGACAAAGTACTACATCCAAGCTCTGTGTCTGCACAGACTAACTCCCCTTCAGGGCCCTACCTGCACACCTGAACTTTAATAACCCTGCATTGTTCTGCTAAGCACAGCCTACCAGCTTTGGCAGTGACTTTCCACCAAGCTAGAAAACTCCTAGCTGACCATTAAACTCTGTTAAGTCTGGAGTTGGGTACATTTTCTCAGGACAGGTGTTAACTGCCCTTTTCCTGTTTCAGTTTTAAGGAGGAATTAGCTGAGCACCTGCAGGGAGTTTGATCCTTGACATGTACTGTCTGCACAGAGAACTCCTTGGACTACCCGGACTGCTATGCTGTAATATGCCTGGAAGGCACAGTGACTTTCCAATGAGAGATGGAAAGGGCATGAGTGAGAAACACATGGCCAAAAACATTATCACCTTTGGCATTCCTAAAAAACTCATGCAATGTTGGCAGTTGAAGCCATAAAGCAGTATCAGAAGACGGGATCTATTTTTTTCTAAGGCAGAAGCAAATTTCTGGAAGTTTTCTTCTTTCTGTTCTCAGAACAAAGGGCTGTTGAGAAGAATTTGTGAGGTGGTTGGTGAACCTCCTTGACAAAAGAGTAAGGCTGACTTCAATGTATTCCTATCACAAGTGGTGAGGATGTTTATTAAAGAGCACTGAACTACAAAACCCGCTTTAAAGCTGTTAAATTTGATCTTTGGTTCTACAACCCTTTTATGAAAGAGGGGAAGCCTATCGGCTGCATGGCAGCTGCTCTGACTTCTCTGGGTGAGTTACTCCCCCACCACCAACAAAGTGCTTTGCTTCAGGAAAAGCACTGCCTGGGAAGCTGTAAATAAAAGATGGGCACGATCTGCCAAGACCTAATTTCTTGTAGATCAGTTCTTTGTTGTTAATGACACAACAGGAGATGCTTGTGTTTAGACACTTCACACCCTGGGATAACATCTGGACCAGAACACCAAACCAGCATGCACCATACTGCAGCACAATCTCCTCCATGGCTTAACTGCTGCAAAACAGTGCAGGGAGCAGGAAGCAGGTAAGGAGGCATTTCTAACTGATTTGAAGCACGTACAGGGATGAAACATCACAAATCTGGACTTGATTTTCAATTTGGCTCCGTTTTTTAATGAGACCTTTATGTTGTCTATGGACAGTTTTCATCAGAGTCTCAGCCTGGGTAAAAAACTACTAGAAAATAGTTCAGAAAGTCCCTAAGAGCACGACTTTAGATTACATAGCTACCATAACAAATTTTTATTTGGAAAATCTTATTGTATCTTTCAGATTAAATCAGTACAGAAGAGGGAGTTAACCTCTGCCCATGACTCATACAAAACATGAATACTTATTTTTAAAACAACTGTCTGCCTATGCTGAATACGCTCCCTAATTACAGGACTTAAGTATTTGCACACTTATTCCTTTTGCAAATGTCAAGATGACTAAGGGATTAACTGTAACATTTTATAATCATTTTTGCTTCTCAGCAGTTCATAAAGAAACGCTTACACCCAGGGAATTATTTTCCTTTCGTTTTTCCTTTTTTTTTTTTTTTTTGCCAGATTGTGAGATCAAACACAGACAAACCAATTATCTACAATTCTCAAATGATAAACAAGCAAATAGAAATATTTGCATCAAGACAAAGAAAGTGCCAACTTCTTTGTAACGCAACGGAAAAACAAGGGTTGCAGTATTTTTAAGTGCTTTGATTAAAACTCTCAGTGGGACAATGCGTCAGGTGTTATTGCAAGGTCAGCTCCACTGAAAGAAGCTGAACCATATTCATCCTCTGATTTTGCAGTTATATATGTCCTTATGTCACTACTTGGGACTACTGAAGCACAAAGCCAGAGCACGATGTGCTCAATTTGTCCTTCAGTTGCTTCATAAAGAAGCAAAAGTGGTGCAATCACCATCCTTGAAGGTATTTAAAAGATATGCAGTTGTAGTGCTTAGAGACATAGTTTAGTGGTGGACTTGGCAATGCTGGGTTATAGTTGGACTCAATGATCTTAAAGATCTTCTCCAACCTAAATGATTCTGTGATTGCAATGAAGAATCCACACATGATCAACTTGGGCCTCTGGAAATATTGTCAGTGCAACTTTCTGGCTGCTGCAAGTTGAGCCCTGCTGATTTAAAGAGTGCAGTGTGTAGTTATGTGGAAACATCATTTGTACCCTTACAGTCCAATTGCATAATCACAGAGCTATATAAAGAGGTACTCTGCAGGGGACTCAACAGGCACACTCCACAGTCCCTTCTTACATGCAAAATAAAGATCTGAAGGCTGACATGCAGTGAAGCTTGAAATGTGAAAACAGCACACAGAAAGTTCAATATGCAATTAACCATAAAAGCAACACTGCCTCAGTTTTTAGGATCATTTATAATACAATGCCTTATCTGATCTAATAGTATCGAAAAGACAGCAACTGACAATGCCTCCCAGAGGAACAGAACAAACATAGGTGTATTTAGGTCACATACGTGTGACTAAAATGGTAAGTGGGAAATAAATGACCAAGATGCTCAAGATTTTCAAAGATTGGCTACAATTTTAAAGATATTTGGTATAGTCAAGTTCTAATAGAGGCCTGTTTTTCAGAACGTGCAGGGTAGCCCTTCTCTGACAGCAACATCACTGTGTGGCATCTCAAACCACTTACTCAGGAACTGTGACATCTTCAGTGGTTTCTGATTATAGTCACTGGAAGGAAAGGGTACTCAAGGCAATCAACTTGGGTCACATGAACACTCAGCTTCATGTTTGCTGGGACACAGATTGCTCCTCTGCTGTTTTTGTGGGATCTGAGTGCAGGCTGAGCTTATTAAAACTCAGTTTAAGTGGGGGCATACTGAAATAATTTTTAAGGATGTCTTTTCACAATTGTTCCATTTATTTTTGTCAGCAAAAAGAACTATGAACTGCATGGGAAAGGACAGTTAAAACCCTGCCCTCACCAAATATTTGATCATTTCTAAAAAGGTGGAAGAAATAGTCATGCAGAATAAAGAAAATCAAAAAGGTGAAGAGCTTCAGGGCGAGAGAAATTTCTGGAAAAGATTCTGTCTTTGAGTTGCAGTAGAAAGAGTGACAGCATCACATTTTGAGATAATCCAGATTAACCTCCATTCATCTTCTCTTCTGCTTCTCTTCCTTCACCTCTCTCAACCTGCCACCATCTCTCTAGCATAGCTTAAACTTCAAATTCATCCTTTACTTCAAACTCTCACACATGTGAGTTTATTTCACTTTTCTGAATGGAAGCAAATGAATTTTATTTTCATGACTCACTCTTCCTATGCCTTCTGCATGGTCTGATACATTAATTCAGATTATCATTCTGTGCACTTTTTGCATTAATTCTCAACTGACTGACCCTCTTCATCTGTAATTATTACCATGAAGGTTTTGAATATCATTAAACTCTTCTCACCGACTGCATTAACTTTAAAAGGTAATTTGATTAATTCTGCAAGCCACTGGTAGATGGAGATTTAACGCCTCATGGAATTTCTACATTATCAGTATTTTGCAGCAACTAGATCTGAAAGATAAACAAAATCCTTGGAGGCCAGATGAAAAAGGTTGGTTGTTTTTGTGAAAGATTTTAAGTAATTTCGTTAAGCTTTAAAAACAGTGTTCTAAATTGTTTTCCCCAGAATTACAAACAGATCATTCCTCTGCATTCCCCCACAGTACTGATTTAATAACTTTTCATTTCTGTGAAACGCATATATTTCCAGAGCTCAGCCAAAGGTTCTTCACTTGGGAAAACACAATGTCTGTGAGGCAGCGAAAGTTATCAACTGATAAATTGTAGAACAATATAGCCTGCCAAAATAGTCAACATGTAAAGACTTCACCTAACTTCAAAACTTGTTGGAAGCAAAGACGCATGCTAATGCAGCTTCAGTGTCTGGTGTTGCATATAGCTGATGATACTGTGTTTAAATAAAAGTATGGAGGATGGTAATGGTGTAAAATACAGTGCCCAGCATTACTGAGCAGCAATGTATTGCATTAATGACCCACTGTAAATAACTGCAGAGAGTAAGACCCTGGGAGAGATTTCCCCCTTCTCCTCCGTAGGTATGTTCAAAGGCTGCACTGGCAACCAGCTCTTCTGTGTGTGTGATCCTTCAAGGGCAGCAGAAAGCAATATTCATTAAAATTTCATAAATGTTAATAAAGGCTTAAATTACAGATTAGACTAGGGAATTGGGGCTCCATGCTTCTTCGCATGGCATATATTGAAGGGCAGTGAAAATAGAAACGCCCCAAGGAAAAGGCATTAATGGAGAGGCAGTACCTGTAGAAAATTGTCCTTCTGACCCATGCCAGATCACATCAGCTCCAAAGACAAACTGCTAGCCCAGTGAGGCAGAGCTGCTGGAGGAAGAATGAGTTGAAGGGACGGCTCATCCACAAGGAAAAGTAAATTTATCCCAATTTCCACTGTACAGAAGTGAAAAATCCATTCTTTACTGTGACAGATGCTAATGAGAAGATTTACAAACAGTGTGAGCTGGCACTGGGCAGTGGTAGTGACAACTACAGGAGAAGAAGTGTCCAGTCAAGTCCCAGAAAATTCTCCCTAATTGCATGTAAGAAGAATTTCTGCAAGGGCTGGAAGGTGCTTCCATGCCATGATCCCATCCTTCTGCCATCACCCTACCTTTCATCAGGGTGGCACAGATCAGGGTGTTGAATGGCTGTAGATCTATCTCAGCATGCAGCTGATTACAGAGGATGGTACTTTTTCACTTTTGAGAATCCTTCAGGGTTCGAGTTTGGGTTTTTATGCTGTAGATCTTGCAGGTGCAAATACACTCTCTGGTACATCAGGCAGCTGTAAAAAGCACATGGCTAGCAGGCAGAAAGGCTCTTTGAGGAGCAGGCTGTTGTGTTTATCTAATATGAAGTCTCTGGCGACTAATTGGAATGACCTCTAACGACCTTTTAAATTGAAACAATAATTAATTAATGTGAGTCAAGGAAATAATACTTTAAGCTATCTCAATACAAGTAAACTAAACCACTGGAGCTCGGACACTTGCACTGGCATGTTACTGTCCACCATTTTTCACTGTTATTTCAGTTTCTGGCACAGTTTTGGCATGACTATCTGTTTTATTGCAATATTCAGAATATGCTGTTTGTTGAGAACTATTTTTCATCCTACTGGATGTGATCTGGCAGATTAACTGTAAATCATGTCCAGTCAGTTGGCCACATGAGCACATTGGCTCATTTTAGTTATCAAGACACATCCAGTAATTGGAAGATGCAACAAAAAGAAAAAGGTGCTCACAATGGAAGGGATGATGACTTTAGAAAAATCTTCCCAGTCTAGGCCTCGTGATTTTGTGGTCTAGTATCACACATGAACTAATTTTTTATCACTTTCTCTGGAAGAACACAACTTTTTTCCTTCTCCACAGAATTTTTTTTTCAGCAGAATTTGGGATTTTGCTGTAAACTGCAGTATTCTTCACATAATTAAAGTGCTAGGAAAGAACAATTGCACAGCTCTGAATACCATATCTGTAGTTGCATTTGAACTACATGCTGAAGACCACAACTAGGGCTATAGAGAAAACATGAGGAGACTTGGAGAAATGAAGTGTTTTGTTTGAGTTCTAATAATTAAGAACGTACTTGATCCTTTCATAGCAAAAAATGGATCATGACATTATCAAGTGCTGTGATACTATTACACACAAGATATTTACTTTTCAGAGGGCTATAGTTGGGAACTTGGTCTTTGTCTCTCCTTGCATCAGGGATCTGAAGGCATACACCTCACCCCTGAGGTTTGCTTTCTTGGGTTCAGGCAGGGTTAGGCTCTAGGTGATCAGCTTCAATGAAAGCTGTGGGAAGCTTCAGGACAGGTCCCTCTGCCCTGCTCAGGAATTGCATTTAAGCAGAGGATCCCACCCTTGATCTCTCTCTGAGCTATGCTGCGGGACAAGAAGAGCTAAGCCACACCCAAACCTGTTCAATAATAACAGGGATTCATGGATAAAACTTTCATCATATTGGCTTTTTGAAGTAATAAATAAAATTTCTTTCTCCAAAACTCTCACATTTGCATATGTACTGTGGTTTGTCTAGGATAAAGTCCTGCAGTAGAGAGTGTCCATCTTCTGGAAGAGCACAAGGTAACCAGGCTGGTTAAATGCTGGGATGCTTGACCTGTGAGTCTGCAAAGCGAAGGTCCCACTCCAGCAAATGGACTCACACTCAAAGCTTAGATGGTGTGTAGTGGGTTGAAAAGGGGG